>WEIV01005546.1:0-11449 GCA_013390005.1 Calyptomena viridis | reverse complement strand
ATTCTATCCCCTTACCAAAGACTGCCATTTTGTGTATTATAATATTTCATTAATTAATATTTCTAAAAGTTTCTGAAATTGAATGATGAAAGAATATATTCACAAGAATTATTACATTACTTCACCATTTTAATTATGAAACACAGTCTTTCTGAGCTGTAGAATTTAAGAATTTTCCTTCTGTTGTACCTCTTCACCACAGAAATCCAGATATATGGACTGTTATCCCTCTATAGGTCTGTTATGCCTCTTGTCCCTTAATAGTAGGTCAAAGATTATTTTGATGCAATAAGGTCATAAGACTAGCAAAAAATAGTTGCATTGCCTGCTGAAAATTATTTATATTACAACTTTAATTTTGACGAGGGTTAGAGATCCTGTAGACTTTACCAACTCAATGTCTGAATCAGCTAAAGGAAATTCTCTACTGCATTTTAGTTTCATGGCTGCATACAGTCAGCACCATCTAACATTGTGGGCTTTAGAAATTTGAGTCATTTGCAAAGACTAGCACAACCTGCAATATTTTCTGCTAAGTTTGACCATGAGTTTGCCTTTTTTCATCTGGAATATGGAGCAAAAACAATACAAGTGCTAGAACTGTTCAAAATATATGAATAAAATGTAAATGAAGGCTTTTGAATGTTTATTGAGGGAACAGTAAAACTACATGGGTGAATTAAAGATGTGAATAGGAAAAAAGAGCAAAAGCTCAAATAATTTGAAATTTGAAAAGTGCTCTAGACATCTGGTTACTTGAGTATATACTTCAGTATGTTCTTATTATATGTCTGCCCAGTCACATATATAATAATACTATTACTATACCACACAATACTCCTACTGCACTATACCATACTACTAAAACAGTAGTGCTACTACTATTACCCTTGCTGCTCCTGCTACTTCTGTACATAGGTAATACTATTACTACTTTCCTCCCACCAGGAATTTTTGGAAGCTAAATACTTTGTAGATTAAGAAGGGCAAAGAAACTTTGGGAATAACACAAATACAGATGACAAGTATCCCTACAATGTAAATGATAGAGTTTTGGGTATGTACTTCAAACACCTAGGTGTGTATCACAAAATACTTGAAGAGTAATGGCAATTTTTTACACAATTTTCCCCTTTGGATTCTTTCAATATTCAAGAAATTAATTTAAAAAAAAAACAGAGAAAAAGGATGGATAGTTGTAAAAATTTGGAGAAGTAGATGGCAAAAATCCCTGTGTATTATCTTAGATTTACCACCATTTCATTTTTGCCCTGATTTCAAGTTTTCTGTAGTGAAAATGTTAGGCTGTACATATGTAAATCTGTTATGCATATACACAAAGTGTGTTTTGTGCTGGAGAAGTAACACATACAGCTGTGGACAAAAGAGGTTGACTTTGCTTTGCCTAGAAAGACTTTTTTATTGTATAATCTATGGCTCAGACAAACTTCCACCTCACTTCATCTTGTCTTTGATGAGGACTCAGAGATGATGAAACATACTATAATCACTATGCTGTGGGGAAAGATCCCATTGTCACTTAAGTTTCATTAATAAAGCAAATATTGCTTTTCAGATTGCTGTATTGTAGATCTTGTGTGGAATAAAGACCTTATGGACCCTTAACCTTGAGATGTTTGAGGAGGTCAGATTTTGTTAAAATTCAGGCACTGATAAAATCATGTCTGGAATCTGTCACTCTAGTCTGTGCAACGGAAGAAAAAGTGTTTTCAGCTCTGTGAGACACTGAGGCAACCACTCCTCCACCTCTGTGTCTGTATCCACAAGAGAAGTTATTACACTTTGAAAAGTGTCACATTTCCTAAAGACCTTCAAAATAGCATTCATCTATGTTCATTGCAGCCACTTTAGAGAACTTTCCTAAAATTAATAGATAGAAATAGTGATGTGGATAGAGGGACACATGGCAGCCAGTTCTCCAAGGAGGGATATTCTCACATGCTTCAGCACTACGAGAGTATAGTAACCCTCCTTATCCCTTGGTGGCAGCAGCTGTGGAATGGACAAGCCATAGAAAGAACACGGATGCAGTGAAGCAAAAGGAAAGTACTTAGAGAAGCAGAGAAAAAGGAAAAGATGGAAATCAGGACAAGGGAACAAGTACAATCTTTGGGTCTCATGTCTTGTCTCCAGAACTGGAGTACATCTAAGTTCCAGAATTCCTGATCTTCAGTAACAGAACAATCATTTCTCTGTACTCCCAGAAATTCACTTCTTAATATCTTCTCCTCTGAAAGAAAAAAATTAAATGAGGAATTAAGAACAACGAGTGCATGAAAACATTAAAAAAGGGCAAATCCATTGTCACAATTCTGCTTTTGGGAAACAGTATGTTGAAATTTAAACAAGTGCATCTATGATAAACGGAAGAGGATTTTCTATGTTAGTAAACACAAGAAATGTTTTATGTACAATATAAATAATATAATATGGAGAATTGCTAGGATATTTAACAATCAAATTGTCAGAGATGAGTATACATTGAACATTATCCTTGAGTATACATATAATTAGTACAGAAAATATTCTTACAAGTATTTCCTGAGCAACCGAACCAAAAATTTGTCTTTACACTCCCAACTCAAATAATCAGAGAAAATTTTCCATTTTGGAATATATGATGTAGTCAACATGTGATGGAATAATAAATCATTTGCCTATAATACTCATCTCTGCAGTGAATTGTAGTAGCACATACCTTAAATGAAAATGAAACATGCCACTGAATAAAATATGTAAAAAATTTGTTTAACTATGTACAGACTTTCAATGCACTGGCTCAACGATGTATCAGGCTATTTTTTTTCAGTGAAGGTTGTTCTTGCAATCTCATCTTCATCAGTTGAGACAGAAAATGATGTGGAAAGAATTGGTGTGGTTACATATTTATGATTTGGTTTAAGCAGGTGATTCTGGAATAAGTTTTGCTTAGTTTAGCATAGCCATTTGCATTAAAATTTAACAGTCAGTAAACATGTATTTTTTCTTGCAGAAGTGACAAAAGTATCTCCTGCCTGGCATTTCACTAGATGGTTAGAATTTAGTTTCTATTGAAAAAGATAAATCATTAATCTCAGAATTTGTTTCTAACACACATATTCAGGTTTTACAGACCTCAAGTGCTCTGCTTCTGTGTAGTAAAATAGGGTTCTTATCTTTTGCTGTTCACTTTTATTATCTGTATTATGTTACTATATTATTTGTGTCTTGTGCTTCCATTTAATATTTGCAATGCATAACTAAAAAGTAAATCAAAGAAAATATTTCTCAGCAAAAGAGTGGTGATGTATTTACTTCCTCAAAAAGAAAACAAAGTGAATTATATAGCAGCATCTTTGCTCTCAGTAATTCACGATTGCTTTGGGGCATTGGTTCATTTTTCTTAAAGATAAGAATCTGAAGAGGACATAAGGTTTAAATATCTGTTTCTAGCTCTTAGCGACATTGTAATTACAGCGCCATGCCTTTTCATCTATTATTGCTTCACTGTGAAAACATTCCCTGTATTCATAAAACTTTCCAACTGCCCAATGGTGTCCTGAAGTGCTTCCAGGGTGATCGCATTGTATGGCTCCAAGTTAGAGTAGACTGGGACACAGCTCAGGTAGAACAGTGAGCCAGGAAGCGACATACCTTCTAAAATTTCTTCTGCTGATGAGTAGAGTGTATAATTTCAGCATTTGTACCCCTTTAATGATTTCCCAAGTTGTCAGCACGTTTTCTTTATTCATTAGCATGTTTTGAGAAGTACATGAATTCTGCTTAATTGATCCATAGAGGAATTACTAAATTATTTGCCATCATGCATAATTCCATTTTAAATGGAGTTTAAAGATTTATTAAGAGCTTTCTGTTTTCAAGTCTTAACTGGTAATGTGATGCAAAGTTCAAGGACCCGTTGTAGCAGAGCACAGGGAGTGCACATAACAGAAAGATAATTCTTCCCTACTGTGAAGAATTCATAATTTGAGATTAAATCAGTAAAAGAAACAGGTTAGGAAGAGTGGGGTAACAGATAGAATCATGAAGAAATGGCCTCAGCTGTGCCAGGGGAGGTTCAGGTTGGACATAAGGAAGTATTTTTTCACTGAAAGGGTTGCCAAACATTGGAATGGGTTGTCCAGGGAAGTTTTGGAGTCACCATCTTTGGAGGTGTTTAAGAAATGACCAGATGTGGCACTTACTGCTACGGTTTAGTTGGCATAGTTGGACTTGATGGTCTTGGAGGTCTTTTTCAACCTTAGTGATCCTACAATTCTATGATTCTGTGTTCAACAGTGTTGTAAATCAAAGGAGAATTCACGCCTGGTCTTTTAGGCTGACCCTGGCTTGATAGCAGGGGCCCACCAAAGCCCTTTTATTACTCTTCCGCTCAACTGGGCAGGATAGAGAAACTATAATGAAAGACCCATAGGTTGAAGTAAGGACAGAGAGATCACTCAGCAATTACCGTCATGGGCAAAGACCTGGGGAAATTAATTGAATTTATTAACCATCAAAATCTCAATAGGATAATGAGATGTTAAACCAAATCTTAAGAGCTTCTTCAGCCTAACACCCCTTCCTTCCCTATTCCCGTTTCTCTACCTTCTTCCCTCCAGCGGTGCAGTGGGATGGGGAGTGGGCATTACTGTCACTTTATCACATGTTGTTTCTGTCACTGCTTCCTCCTCAGGGGAAGGAGTCCCTCTCCTGCTCCAGTGTGGAGTTCCTCCCATGGGAGATAATACTCCACAAATTCTTCCAAAGAGTCCTTTCCATGAGGTGCAGTCCTTCAAGAACAGGCTGCTCTCACAAGTCCTGCCAGCAAATCTGCTCTATTGTGTCCCTATCTCTCCACGGGTCCACAGATCCTGACAGGAGGGTCCTCCAGTGTGGGCTTCCCACAGGGTCACAGCATTCTTTCAAGCATCCACCTGCTTCAGTGTGGGGTCCTCCAGGGTCTGTTGGTGGATCTCTGCTCCACTGTGTACCTCCATGAGCTGCAGCAGGGTGACAGCCTGCCTCAGCACGATCTTCACCTCAGGCTGCAGGGGAATGTCTACTCAACCCCTCTCTATGTCACTGACCTTTGGTGTCTGCAGAGCTGTTTGTTTCACATATTCTCACTCTTCTCTCCTCTGGCTGCAACTTGCTTCTGCTCAGTAACTTTTCCCCCTTCTTAAATACTTTATCCTGGAGGTGCTAACCCTGTCACTGATGAGCTCAGTCTTGACCAGTGATGGATCCTTCTTGGAGTCATCTAGCATTGGCTTTACTGGATATTGGGGAAGCTTCTGTCAGTTTCTCACAGAAGCCATCCCTGAAATGCTCCCCCTGCACCAGCTGCTACTGAAACTTTGCCACACAAACTTAATACGTCTGGAGGAAAAGCAAGACAAATAGTCATGTAAATGTGTACATACACAACTTCAGTAACAATGCCTTGAACCCAAGATTTGCACTGTATAAATTCTCATCTTGCTTTCTAACCATATTGTTTTCTCCTTTTCTTGTGTTTTGGCCCCAAAGGAGCACTTTGAAAAGAATAGGCAGTAATTCTGCTTCCTTTATAATTCTGGACTCTAACAGAAGTGCCACTTGAAGGTGATGAGAACATATTACACTCTCATAGTTTAAGCCACAAGAAGCATTTTGTAGCAAACAATCAATCAGACAGAATGCAGTGGAGACAATTTAGCTTTCCTGAATTTATTGTCATGCATCCTCACACACATAGCATGCCTTCATAAAACATAATTACGGACATTAATAAGCAATAACATAAATATGTGTCTGCCCAGGATTTCAGCACTCCTTCTGGAACTATGACAATATGAACCTTCAAGGTTAGGAAAAGGCAGTGATATTAGCAGTTTTACAAATTCCCCTAAAATAGACTGGTTTCTTGAGGGTGGGGCCTTTGCTAACATATTAATTTAATAGGAACAAGTAGAAAATATGCCTGACTCTATCACTGATGTTCATCCCAGAAACCAAGAGTTACTAAAATATGACTATTGGTGCCTGTAGGAGGGATAGACACTTCCAAGCCGAGGTTAATACCATTTAAAGATAGCTAACTCATCTATGGAATGAATCACCCTTAAAAAGGGTTAAATATAAGAGAATGAGACAAATGACTCGATTAAGACCATGTGCATTACCTAGTAAAAAACACAATATAATTTGACACTAAATGTGAAAAAAAGCAGATGTAATAGATTGGTTATGTTTAAAAAGATTGTAAAAACTTGTAAGTTAGTATCCTAACAATTTCAAATCTTAATTTTATTTTCATTTATGCCAATCTATTGTACTTAGATTTAATGGGAAAAACATCTGCAACAGCAAAGTATAAATGAAATAGACTTATTTGATGCTCGGTGGGGCCCAGTGTATCAGCATTCTGCACACTAATATAGTTGAAGTGCTTACTCACACAACTGATGTCAGATATCAGTAAGACCACTTCTGTCACTAAATGTTAATGGATTTGGCTTGAATTTCTTTGAAATATGTTTACTTAACTTATCACCACTTTTTCAGGCCTCTATAAAATTATCTAAGGAAAACTAAAATAAAGGAATACTTTACTTACAATGTTTCCTCAATAGTAAATCCCTTGTCTTATTTAAACTCACTTCAGTGTTTTTCTCACCTGTCCAATTTTGCTGCATGAAGATTTCCCAAAAGCCACTAGGACTTTGACAATAATGTTTGACAAGACAAAGTGAAAAAAAGTGTTCACTTTGAAGTGCATGATGCAGCAAAAGAGACCTGATGATTCATCTCCCTTGCTGTGTACTGTGTTATTGGCAGCTGTATTAGGAAGGCCATCTGTCTTGCAATATAGTTTCCATTCCTCAACAAATTGAGGTATTAAGGACTCTTTTTTTTAACCTAGAATGAATCCTGCATGTGATCTTACTTGAATAACATATAGAATATTTGCTTATATGCTCTTCTGATTGAAAGATATTCTGAAAACTGAGGGAATAAATATTTGCATGTAGATACATACAAAATAATCTATGTGAATGTATAAAAGGTTATTAAAACTCCCTTAACTTCATGTTGTGATTTACAACTGCTGAAGCAGAAAGTCCCTGAGAAAATGAACCAAGAACTAAGGTTGTTTTGCATTTCTATGCCATTCTTATCTCAGTGTGCTTTTCAAAAGAATAAAAATATTTAAATATTCATTTTGATCCAAAGATATTCTGAAAACAGGATGACATAAAATAAACAGGATGACATAAAATAAAAAAAAATTTTTTTGGAGAGAAAATTAGATCAATTTCAGTAGCAATTTAACTGTTCATAGGAACAATTCTCCTTTGTGTTATAGGTGTGAAATGCAAGAAGAAAAGCTAATTTTGACAGTTTTTAGATAAGTGAGACTATATATGGTTGAGCTGGATAGTTGATTGCTACTCAGTAAAAAAGGCTCAAGATTAAATATTTATTAAAGTCACTTGACTTTGACTTTAGCATTCAAACGGGCTTATGTAATGGATCTTGCTAAATAGATTTTCATTAAATCTTCAAATCCTTTAGAGTAAGCAAAAGGAAGTTGTGCATATATACAAAACTATGCCTTTTCTTGCATATGAGAATTGAGGAAGCCTTCTTTGAGGAAGTAATACAAAAGCTAGGGTCCAAACAGCCTACTTCGTAAACATCTATCAATGAAAATAGTGAGATAGATGACTGCCCAGGATCTCTTATTTAAAGAAAGTTGTTCTCTAGTTTGGTGAAACTTTATAGCATCTTGTTAGCAAGTGAAGCAGGCACTGATAACAACCGATATTTTGACCTTTAAGAGTCTATTACTTTTGCTCAACTGGCAGATGTAGCTGGGAGTGATTGATGAACTATTTTATTTCAGGGACATACATGAAGGAAATAGCTCATATTAGTATCTCTCCATTAAGAAGTCTGTTCTAGTAATCTGAGTTGAAAACATTATGTGCACCTTACACTGTTATATTTTACAAACCAAAATGTATAAAAGCAGTAATGAAAAGTACATCATACAGTGAAACGAATATAAAGGCTATTCTAATTTCCTTTTTAATTTTTTTTCTATATATACTGTTTGCTGCTCCCGGCTCAGTAGTTCATTTTTCCTATCTGCCTAAAATAGTCCAAGAATTGCAATGTATTTCTAACAGTGCCTAAATTAAGCCTTTGAATTTTTCAGTGCTTTTCTCTTTGAACAAAATATATAAGGACAGAGTTTTCAATAATCCTATTACTTGATATAGAAATAGGCTAGGGCTAGTGAAGTGTCTGATGCTTTCAGCTTCCAATTAGTGATTGCAGTTCCTTCACATAAATTCGAAGAACAATTTAGTTGCAGCTACATTTATTGAACAAGAAGCAGAAACATGATACACATTCCAAGAAATCAGATTTTAAAGCTGTTATCACCTATAAGTGATGTTATTTACTGAAATCTGCTTCTCTCATTATATGTGGTGACTATAAAATACCTTATCCTTTTTTTAGATACATTGGTTTTTGAGGAAACCAATGAGAATACCTCAGATGAAGCTTGTACTGTGATTAATTTTTTTGTTTAAATTTACATGGCTGCATATCAACACAAGTTATATTGTGCTAATATTTTTTATTCTAATGGTATTTAAGTGGGTTCTTTTGAAATTACAGAGTTTAATTTATGCCTAGAATTTAGCAAGAATCAAGCACTTTAAAACTCTCTCATCCTGTCTCTCAGATATTGACAGACCAAATTTCTTAGCAAGGAGGTGTGAAGTAAAAGATTTCAATTATAGGTAAGTGTATGTATGAGTTAAGGAATGAGAAAACTGAATCTAATCCTCATATTTATAGAGTTAATTATCCAAGTATGGAACAACTTGTGCTTGGGAGAGATTCTGCTAGCTTGGGAGGCAGCATTGTAACTTGGAAAAACCTTCTGGATGGACCTTTTGACCCCTTAATTAAGATAAAAACCAGATCGGTTATTTCTACCAGGATAAAATATAGAGGGGAAAAAAGAAAGCGTCACACATAATGAGCATCTTGCTGAAGCACTGCTTAGCATTTGTGCTTATATGAGAGTTTCACTAAAGCAGTATTCAAAGTATACTCCATAGAGCTTGTGATAGACCAACAGCTGGTCTATTGACAAGAGAATGGGCTGAGTAGGGCACAAGGTGCGCAGCTCTGACAGAGGGGAAAATGTGTGGGGACCCTGTGTCCCTATGATAGATATGGACAAGGACATGTTGGTATGTACCAAAAATTCAGAATGACTTGAGAAACAACAAAAAACTCTTCAGTAATTATTTTAATTAGTGGGACTTGTTCCTACCTCTGTACTAAAAGTGGATTCAGAACCAAATATGCATTGTATAGATCTACAGAATACAGTTCTGTGCCAATGCCCTGCTGTAGACATGCAGGTGGTAACATCTTTTCAGATGAAGTGTGTCAGTACTACGTGTCAAAAACTAAACTGTCTGAGTCTTTATCATTTGTGGCAGGCTAGTCTTGGTCAGCAACTGAACTACCAGTTGTGTGCTTTCTCACACCCCCCTTGGTGGGACAAAGGGGAAAAAGCAGGTACATGGGAATGAGAAAAATTCATATGGAGAGAAAGACAGGAAGATCTCCTACCAATTACCACCACTGGCCAAACAGACTCTACTTGGGGAAAAAGAATTTAATTTATTAAAATAAAGATAAATAATTAGTGATTCAAGTAGAATGAAATAGAAAGACAAACACTAAAACAACATCTTTACTTTCACCTTTTCCAGGCTTACTCCAGACTCCTCTACCTGCTGCCTCAGGTGTGGTCTCAGACATGCCCTGCAGTGGGTAAGTTGGAATCAGCTGTGTCCAGCATGGTGCAGCCATGGCCTTTCTTCACAGAGATCCCCTGCAGCCCCTACTGCCCACAGCTGGGCATTGGCAACTCGTACAACTCTGAGTCAGATATGTAAAACAAGGTCAGCTTCAGTCATTCCTAACCGTGGTGCAATCAGAGGCACTTTGTGGACTTTTGAATGCTCAGAATTAAAAAATCTAACTAGAAACACTAGCTGAAATCTGTAACAAATATTGAAGATATTTCAGCAGATATGTCTGTCTAAAGGACATTTTTTTCTTGCATACACATAAGGACTAAAGGAACACATCTGTTACTGTGCAGTGTTTCAAACTGGGTGAAAATTACTGGTCTCATTGCAATGTACTATGAATTAACCACCAAGTCTAAATTTAGATTCAGGCAAGAATGTAAAAGATCCCTTTCTATGGACAGAGATATTTTTTGATGCAGGAGGATAATCCAGTAAATGGATGCTGGCCACTGTTCCATTTTTTATCTTCTTAAAAATGTAGTTCTGAAAGCTTAAGATCTTTTATGAATCAGGTAGCTTCAAACCGGGTTGATTAACATAATGGGATTGATTGGGTTTTGGGATAAAAATAGTGTATCTGCTTGCCTTATTAAACTTGGGAACCTAGACATCTAAGAATTTTTCCATTACTCAAAAAAGTATCTCATAGACTGAATGTCCATTGATTTTCAGCCTATAAAATTACCACCTTAACTAGCACAATGAAACAAAATCTTTCTAGTAGGATCGACCTTCATATGCTACTGGAAAATAACACTACCATCAGGATGCATAAATCCTTGCGGAAAAGTCTCAAAGGAAAAGTTATTCTGCAGCTAACCAATAATGAGAATTTTCTTTAGTGAATAACTGGCAAATTACTAGCATTGAAAAGATTGTATTTAACATCAACTGCAGGGGAAGCTATTTGAGAATTTTTTTTTCCAAGCAACAGATCACTCACTAGGACTTGCATAGACATATCAATCCTCATTTTCAAATGTTCACATCTATTGGAGGACATCTGTGAGTGTTTTAGATTTAAAAAAAAAAAGCATTTAACACTTTTGAAGAACTGACTTTATCAAAATGTGCTGGAACCCATGTGTACATGTAGCTTGTTGAAGAATGTTCAAGAATGGGATCATCTATTAAAATTGTTAACTGTGAATCTGATGCAGCTGAGCTGCAATAATCAAATGGATTCCTGGTTTAACATTGACATCTTTTATCATTTGCCTGAGTGCCTCTGGTAGACTAGGCATGTAGTTAGGCAGGCAGTGGGCATATGTGCATGTAGGAACTCTGAATAGGGGGCAAGAAACTGAAAAAGTGGACACATGGCTTCCTGATTAAGTTCCCAGAGGATATTCTAAACTAGTTCAACCTATAGGTCATTTGTTTAAACTCTTGCTCTAAGAAGTAATGGTAGTCGTCATGGCTAAGCTTCACGAATGAAAATATGGGAAGGGCTCTACCCACGCTTGCTACAAGTGTGCTGATGGCTAAAAAGGCCAATGTGGGATAGACAACTCAGGGTACAAAAGGCGCAGTCTCCTTAGGTGGTATTGATG
>WEIV01005543.1:4063-25812 GCA_013390005.1 Calyptomena viridis | reverse complement strand
GATCACTGAAATGATGTTTATTAAGACTGAACATTATTCATGATCCATGACTGGTGAAACAATTTCCATCTTGGCCATTGCATTTCAAATACGGAGATATAAGTCTTTTCTGCTGAAACCTCCATCCCATGCTGATGTGAAGAGTTAAAATAATATGCAAATACTAGTGGTTTACCTTTATATAATGATCCTTTGAACCAGTGACAATAAGATCTTGTCCATTGGAAATTCGATCAACAGTAAGGCACATAACAGGACCCTGGTGACCACTCAGCTTTCCTGTAGACTGAAATCTTCAAGGATGAGGGAAGAAATGAGGGTTTGTTAATATTTATATATCCAACACAGTCTATAGCACAGCTTGTGACAGATTGGATCTTTTTATTTTTCCCTGTGTCTTCATTACTTATCTCTAGTTTACATGTACTCTATTGATCATACCCATAGGTAAATGTTAAACCTATGTTAAATGCAACAAAACCTCCTATTTATGTAAAATAAGAAAAAACTCAAATGTGAAGACAGATCAGTCCCCTCATAAGTATAGTCTGTATTCTGAATGCATTCTTTGGGTGCAGGTTCCGTTTGGAAAAGTGCTATTATAGTGTGGCAATCATAGTCCTATATTATACTACATTACATCCACTGGCTTTCATCATCTCATCAACATTACTAGTCAGGATTCATGCATTCACCTTACAAGAGTGTTTTATAGTGCCTGCAAACAAAACCTTGTATTTTTCCAGTCATTTTTACTGAAATGATTCACCACATCTACTTAACATATCAGAAAATCATTATCTCAGTAAACAACACAGCATGGATTAGTTGATCCATAACTTAACTATATTTTGTCCAGGTTATGGACACTACCATAAAGATGAAACACTTCACTGACTGTTTCATATGCACGACTTTGCTTGCTATGCACATGTAACCATCTAAAGAACATTCTCTTCTGCTGATGTTCAGTACCTTTTCAGGTCCCACATCCTCACTGAGTTTCCAGCAGCTGCATAGAGGAATGTGCCAGTTGGATTTAGTGCAATTTGATTGATCTGATTCTCTCCAGCTGGGATAGCAACTGTTCTGTTAGTACTTCCCGAACACACATCAGCAGGCATTGCTTGGCCTGAAGACCTGAGTATAGAGAGGAAGGCAAAAAAAAAGAAAAAACCCCAAATGCTACATTTTGTTCTCTATACTTTGCACACTGTTTAAAAACAAATGCATTTCACTGAACAAAAAAAGGTTCTAAGCCAATCATGAATGCTGAACATTTGATGAAACACCATAGGCATGAATGCAAATTGCTTTGTGTTCCCATATATTAATGGTGCCCCATACTGACTTAGCCCGAACATGTAAAGAAAGCTTCCGTTCCCAACAGACAGTGTTCTTAAATTACACTGTACTGCACTACTGAGTTAAATACAATGAAATGTATCTAAAATTAATACTCGTTTGAATCTGAGGTTTACCACACTTACGTCAATGTCCGAATACACTTGGCAGAATCTCTGATGTCCCACACCTTGATATAGGAGGTTGAGACTGTGAAGACCAGGCTAGTGTAGTTGCAATATTTAATAGAAACAACGTTATTTGGATGCCCCCCCAGAGACATAATCTCTTGTCCAGTTACCAGATTCCAGACTTTACAGGTACGATCTAAATAAAGACAACAAAAAAGGGAAAAAATACTTAAAATTAAAATCCCATGTTTTTCCTGAACTCAGTTAATTAAAAGAAAAAGTACATGCATTCATTTGCACTCATACATTTTACTCAATTTATGTAGACATTGTAGAAAAAGAGCTAAATTAAATAGGTCAAAGAATGCACATGGGCATCATTTATCATCATCTAAACTAAGCAAGGTTAATCACTAAATGTGTATTCAAGATCTGCATATTAGCTCCCATAGCACTTTAAAAGGAATCACATCTCAGACAAATTGGAGGCTCTAAGGTGTGGATGATGATAGATGATGATAAGAATTCTATTTTTAATTCAGGAATTCGTCATCAAAAACGTAGTTCAGGAGGAGTTCGAAGGCTTAGTACGACAGACTTCTGACTGCCACAACAAAACCACAGAGGTGAAAAGTGATCCACACTCTTCAGTGTTTTAGGGACCTCTGAAAATTCTAGTGTAAGTGCTTCAGGTACTGTTTTCATTCAGTAGCAAAGGAGGTTAAATGCTGTAACCTTTTATGTATTAAAATCCCAAATGAATAAAAGTTTTCAAGAAATTTGTAACACTGATTGAGAGCACACAAAACTCTCCTTGTTGCACAATGTCTGTGTCACTCCATAAATTTCAGACATGCAATTATACTGAAATAAGTACTGGAAGGATGAAGAGAAAGCTTCATGTACAGACATTAGTTATAAGAGTACGAAGAAGGCAAGTATATCAAGACCTGCCAGCCACTTTAAAAATATCAACTATGAAGCCCAAAGCCAAATATCTGAGATGTACATGAGAGCTTATTGGCATTTCTGAATTTGGGACTGGTTGCAGGTATTACTTGATGTCAATGAGCTGACACTTTCTGCTTCAGCAATAATTTCCAAAATATTTAACCTTGTTTAATTAAGCAGCTATCTACACTCTTGAGCAGAAGCATACTTTGTAAACTCTCCTCCAAAAATATACACATGAAAAATTCTTCCATACGTATTGGAAGGTAGAATATGACTCAAAAAAAGCAAATATTTGCAGCATCCACAAGCATCCATATATTAAAAAAAAAAAAAACCAACAAAAAACAAACAACTAAAAACTTTAGAATTAAAATCTAGATGTAAAATAAATTTTTTTTAGAAGTGCTTTTTTCTTCATCTCATATAGGCACTAAATTCAAAATCTCAATAGAAATCAACTAAGCAACATTTACAAAAACTAAATAAGTGTCCTATGTTCATTTGTATACACTTGCACAAATGTTGAAATGTTGGCTCAAAAACTACAAGACCAAAAGTTTGCAATTCACTCAAAGTCTGTGTCTTGGTATTTTTGACAGCCAGCAAACAGAATAGCCACAGAAATCATACCTAAATATTAGTAGCGGAAGACCCGCATCTGATGGGGTTATCTACTATGCTAATACAGGGATAAATGGAATGTCCTGAAATTTTAGGGCTTATTCATTATATGAACTAGTGAAAAGGAGAGTCTCCCTGGCAATGGGTGTTAACTTCTTCACAGACACTCTAGTTTGCCTTAGCTTTGATACTTTCAGGAAGAAAAAATTATAAAAAAAAAATTACAGATTATCACACAGGTTCTATTTGGGAGAAAAAGAGTCTGCCATAGTTTCAGCTGCACAACTAAGAATATAACAAGTCCTTTACCATAAGCGCTTTATACGAAAAGGCCCAGAGAAAAAGAAGAACATGCAAAAATCACTTTTGACCAATTAAAAATAATCATTGAGGTCTTCAAGCCAAACTGAGTGATGACAGTGGAAATTCACTAAAGACAGGAGGAAAATATTTTCTTCAAAATACTGTCTCTACCAATTTGAAAAGTTCACGGACTGACTGCACCATTCAGTAAGAAATGTAGTGACTACTAAAAATACAAGTTCTCCCACAACAGCCCTACAGCTCTTACAACCACAAAGGCCAGGCAACAAGATGCATAGAGGAAGCAGGAAATACCCTTTTCCACTGTTTTTACAGCACTAAGCACAAGCTGAGAATTTCACAACACCCCAAGTCTGTCCAATCAGCCTCTGTAGGCAGCAGAGATCCAAGGAGCTTGCCCGACCTTTAGATCCAGTGAAGAGAAGATCATCAGTTGCATCAACACAAAGCACAGCCTTGGTATGTCCTTCAGCTGCATAGATACACTGAAGTGGGGATGATCGGATGCATTTTGAAGCTGGGAATGGGTTAATTATCCCTCTAAAGGGAAAAAAAAAAGAACGTGAGTTGAGCATAGTAATAGACACAGATAAAATTAATTTATTTGCATGTAGGGAAAAAAAATAATCTATTTTTCTTACATGTGAGGCTAGAACAGCCAAATGACTTTCATAAACTATGCAAGGATTTTTACTATTTCACTTCAACACCTGTCAACTCTGGACTATCACTTAAAGGAAATCACATACCAAAACAAACATATGAAAAGACAACAAGATGCTGAATGTTGGGAAAGTGTGTAATGCTGGAAAAACCAGGATGCTTAAAGCTTCTGGATGCCTGAGATCAACTGTAAGACACCTTAGTCTAGACAGCACATCTGAAAAATGGAGCAAATTATACACCGCCAATTCCAAACTCAGCATGCACTTCACATCTTCTGCTCTCTACATGCTGACCTGGAGAACTGCTGTAAACTTCAGTGCCTGAGGAAGGTTCCCACTGCATCCTGTACCCAACAACGCACTCGTACTCAAACAGCCTAAAGGGAGTATGATTGGAGTGCTGACATCCCAGAGGAATCTTCCTGGGGATTTGTAGCTAGTTCTGTGGCGATGCTAAAAGACTAACTTGGCCTGAAAAAAACCCCTAACAATTCATCACCAAACAAAAATTATTATCTGTCTACAATCCTATGCGTACAACTGCACACACGTGGACCCCATTAATTTCTGTGAAGTACAAAAGCCTCAAGGAAGTGCCCAAAACATGCAACATAACGCTGCGACCTGGCTAGCTTGCAGTTAAGACTCTGCCATGCTCCCCTGGGGATTACACACAACTGTGAGCAAAAGGAACTAAGCCATAGTGCTATCTCACTGAAACAAAAAAAATGTCTTAGATGCTTTAGGAAAACATAAAAATTCCATAATGTTGCTCAGAAGTTTGCTATAGAAAGGAAAAAGTCCTTCACGATACAAGCTAATTTTGTGACAACTCACTGGTTTATCTAGCACAATCTTAGAAATTATTATTTTATACATCTTCATTCATATAATTCATTACTCCTCAACAATCCTTTTATAGATTTTACTAAAATTAATAGTGCCTTAAATTGTCAGACATTAACTTCCTCATTTTGGAAAGGCATTTATCTTTCAATCTGCATCTTTTTATGTTTTCAAGAAAACAGATACAATTTGCTTTTTAATAATTTAGGTCTCTATGCTTTGTTTTCTAGCATCACACAAAACTAACATGGTTTTTCTCTGTAGTATTCCCTAGTGGGTCACGCTACCTTTAAACTGAGTTATTCCTACTGCTGTTCTCATCTACTCACTTCCATGACAAGCCATGTAAAATACATGTCCTGGAGCTATTTATCTACCTGTGCCCAGTATTCTAAAATCCACAGAGAAAAAAAATGCTAAAACTACTACAATGACCAGACAAAGTCACCATCACATTATTAGCAGTCCCTTGATTGCCCTTCTCTCGATAAGCTAATTTTTCACTGATTACCTAAAACCACAGGAACATGAGTGGAGACATTCCTTAAGCCACACATGCATTCTCTCAGAAAGACATAATAAAAAATATACTCATTTTTATTTGCACTGGGATTTAATCTTTAGTGATGAAAGCTTACAACAGAAAAAGAAAAACAAAAAGAAAGAGAAGCAGATAAAACATAAGAAAATGTCTGCTTCTCTTTTTTTGAAGAAAACAAAGAGAGAAAGAATGTGTCTAAGCAATGGTTTACACCATAGGTCAGTTAAAATTAAAAAACCTGACATGCTCAACAATGATAAAAAAACACCCTAAAAAGGAAAGGAGGGTAGACATGCTTGACCAAAATCTCAGGTTTTTAATGTTCTGGCAAAAGCAAAGAGAAGTAATGCACAAGGAACAGGAAAAATCATGCAGCAAAATGACTGGAACTGGAATAACTTCAGTGAGAGATGCCAAGAAAACAGAAAAGAAAAAGAGAGAGTACCTGTGTACCTCCGACAGAGAGGAATCACTTTCATCAGACCTACAATCAACAGTGGTGGAATTGTGAGGAGAAAGAATATAGGTATCAGCAAAGTAACGCCTCCATATGAGAACAAACAACAGCATGGCCAACTCAGAAAAGCAATGCAAATCCACATACAGTATGCAGCATTGCTCAGGATACATCTTATATCAGGGTAGAGGGACAGAATTATTATCTTAAAATATCACTCTCAGCAATAAGATACACTGACAGAGTGTTTCAGCTCCAGAGCTGAGTAACACTAGCTGAGCCATTTCTTATTTCCCCAACATTTTCTTACATAAGGCAAAAAACTAAAAGGAGAAGACGGATGTGTAATTTAACCTCCATAAGATAGTGCTTGTTGCAATTATCAAAAGGAAAAAAATATTCTGAACATCGATGCCTGTTAAGTGTAGAAGAAAGATGTAAAATGTTAGTCATAGAGATAAAAATATGAAATACAATAGCCCACTCAAATAAAAAAGGTAATTTGTAAACAATCCTAAATTCAAAATCCTACACCTCTCATTTTCAAAAATGTTTAAGAATAAAAACCAAGAAAACATACAATAAGACAACTTCCCTCAAGACATGAACATCTGCAGTATGTCTTAAGACATCCTTCATTTTCAACTCAAACAGATTCAGCAGTTTCAATTTGACTTCAAAGTCAGTTCAGAGAAAACGAAAAGGGTTAGACGGGAGTTAGCAATAAGATAAAGGTAACATAGCTGAGATAAAGAAATTACAAGCACAGTTACTGAAAGCCTTGCAAGCCACTGCTTGGTATGTGGTGGCTGTAGATCTCTGAAAAAAACTAAAGTTTTATAAAAAAACACAGTGGTGTAAACAGGCAAGAGTATTTCTTATCTTGCTACAGTTAGAACTAAAGGTTTATTTTAAATTTGAGTTGTAGTTCACAAGCACTGCATGACACTTGAATCAGTACGGAAACCTGCAATAAAGAGTCTAGTCAAGTAAAGTCCACTGTAAGGCTCCTAACAGACACTTAATGTAAGGAAAATGAGTTCTACTTCTTCTAAACAAGCTATGAATGAATATCATCTACTCCTGCAGATCACCTCCTAAAATCAGTCTGTTCAATAATTCGGATAATCTCTAAACAAATGTGTTCCAGCCATTTCAACATCCCATCCTCCAGGGTGCTGTGGTGACAACACTCCAACCAATGCTGGAGTAACTGAATAACTGTCAAAAGCACTATTTCCTAAATTATTGCCTAAAACCTACTTTCAAGTGAAAACATGCACACAAATACACATACATCTAAGAATTCTACTGTTCTATTTTGGATTTAAAACTACAAATACCAGACATGGCCTAGAGAACAGGAAACAAGGTTCAGCAGGAAATTTCTTTTCTTGAATTTTTACAGTGATTCCACGGTAGTTTAAAGGACTTTTGTTGAAAGCTACACAAAAACATGAGAAATATCTCCTCCTGTCTTGCAGAAGGGCAAAATTTCTACCAGACACTACACTGACAACTTGAGCACAGTTTGCATTTCCCTGTTTGGGGGCTGTGGCTTCCCTTTGTGACTTACTTATCCTGCTGAACTGATGTGTTTCCCTGAGAAACAGTAAGACGACTAAAAACATTCATTTCATTACGGGGCCGGCTTGGTGGGGAAGTAGGAGGTGACAGACTAGCCTCTGGGGCTCCAGAATCTGAGCTACAAAAAAAAAAGAACATCTCCTTTAAGAGGTTATGAATGGTTAGAGAAGTTAAATGCAACATGCCTCAAATGTTAGATGCTTTTTTCATAAGCGAATAAATAAAATTATACTAGAATAATACCAGCTACAGATATTTCCCAGAGAAGGCAATAAGCTTAAGACTGCAGAGTACAAGGTGGCACAATGTTCAAAGTTTAAGTGATAAAAGTGAAAGCTCCAGGCAGAAAACATAAATATGTAAAACAAAGCAACTCATAAAACTGCAGGTGCTTAGAAAAATTGATAACTTTGATTTAAAAAAAAAGTCACTTGCAAATGCTCCAAAGGACATTTTCTCAGGGCTCCTGAGTTATTTTGTACAGAAAAACAATCTGGAAAAAAAACTAAACAACCACACAACACGTAAGTTAAGTAATGAATAAAAACTGTCCTAGAATTAAAGAAATAGAAAAATACAGATTTATTTTTCAAGAAAATTCAAGGTTTAAAATGTATCAGAGGACATAACTTCAAAAGAATCTTACAGCTTTTGTTCTTTTGTCTTTGCCTTTTCCATTGTTTTCTCATAGGCTTTTCTCTTTGCTAAAGGTGAAGGCTCAGGTATCTTCTTCTCTGGTAGAGATGGCTGTCTGGAACTAAAGCAAGAGCAATCATTACCTTACTTTAAGACCCTTTACAAAACTTGCTTTTCTTACATTACCTGTCATTCTCCCAGTAGGATTTCAATCATTATCTTACTTTACGCCTTTCACAAAACTTGCTTTTCTTATATTACCTGTCATTCTCCCAGTAAGATTTCAAATTTTAGAACATGCTTAATCTATTATTGCCTCTCTTGAATTTAAGGGTTATAAACTTGTTCTCAAACTTAACATAAGAATATCCCAAGTTTATTAACTTTCACAGTTTATCAACACATAAAGTCAGATACTGAATATGCAAAGGAGGTTTACTAATTCAATAATAAGAGACTAACTAAAAGAAATACAGTGAAGTATGCATCTCAAATTAAGATCATGGAAATTCTGAAATTTCAGATTGTATGTTTTCATCTACAATAGTCAGTTAACAGACACGAACAACAGAGAAATCACCATGATTCTTATACATGAATGATACTTTGCATTAACACATTCATGTTTTAATATAAAATTCAAAATTAGGAAGTGAAAAAAGGTACTTCCCATTAACAACCTATTATAACATTGCTTCTCTTTGTCCCCTGCTTCCCTTTGCACTTGTCTTCCATCCTTCCTTTGTCTCTAGTTCTTATCCTGAAATAATTCCAATTCAGAGTCACTATGGTCTTTCTTCCAACCTTTTTTCCCCCATTAAAATTGGCAAAAATATCAAGAGGGCAATATTAAAGCTGATACCTGAATGTCATCATTTCACCACAATCAGACAAAAAAGAAAAGGAATCTCAGTGGTCTCCATCCTTCTGAATTGCCATTTTTCACTAGCTGAGCAATCACACAAGGATTATTTACTTTGGTTTATCCTATTTTTGTGTGTTTAGAAGTTTTTTCTATGAATATGAGGACCAGAAACACTTAATAAAAGCAAGAAAGCAGATTCTGAAAGTGCTTTTGTTCCACTAAACTTCATAAAGCAAAGTTCGGTTGGCAGGCCACATGTCTGACACGGTTACTACCATGCGGTCTCAGAGCTCTACATGTTCTGGGTATTCATAGCTGCAACTTCACTACATGAGCAAAGCTGCATCCTTTTCCCTTGAGAGGCAATCTGTGTTATACAAAATCCACCTGCAGCCTTTAACAAGGACAGCACAACCAAGAACAACTACTTGACTCAAGCAGATGAGACTGTCTCGACTGATCACAAACCCTAACTGGAATATGAAGGACCTGTAGAACCTAGTGCCAAGAACTGCATGCCAAGCCTAGAGCTCCCCAGGGGTCTTCAAGAGACAGAAGAAGGCAGACAAGCGATAACCTGTCTGGTTTTGCACAAAAGTCTAGCAGTTAAGTTACAAAAAAAGGGAGAAGGTGCGTTCAATTCCCTCCTCAAGGCCCAAGCACCCATTTCTGTATAGGGCTCTCTTACCTCTAGGCATACTTTGGAAAGGACATAAAAAAGGTCAAACAACACACATTCCCTCCCCTCTCTTTACGCTCGATCAGTATGCATTTAGGAATGCAAAAATCCTGAGGTCATAAGAAATCCTATGAATCAGGCCAATCCCAGGTCTTTCAGCAAGGATGACAAACAGGTTATAGTATAGGTCTACTGCCAAGGTTGCCTGTGTGTCCACTGTGAGGCTACTAGATTAAATAAACCAAACCAGAAATTGGAAATCAAGCTCCTGTGCCACTGGCATCCTGCATACTCAGACATGGAGCCAGCTTTCACTTGCCCACTCCCTACTTCCCCCTTGAGTCTTCCATCTTTGACCCCACAGTGGAACATCCTCAGAAGAGGGCATAAAGAGCATGATCACTTTATGAACTTTTTTTTTTAAAGCTGGAAATGCAGGTACTATAAAAATTATTATAAATTATAAATATTTTTGTAATCAATAAAAATACAAATAATTACAAAAATTATAAAAATAAAAACTATCCAGCAGTCTTGCTGGAATGAACTTCCCAAGCATAAGTGTAAAGAACAGGTGCATGATGTCAGTGATCTGATAGAAAAGGAGCGAGACACACACCTACTTACAGGTTTCAAGTGCCCTTTTACAATTTCCCAGGACATGAGACATCTGAACAGGGCTGGCACAAGACCTACAGGAAACCCCTATACCCTGAAGATGGCAAGTTGAATATGAGTCAATGCCCTGGCAGCCAGGGGGGCCAACCATGTCCTGGGGGGGCATCAGGCAAAGCATCACCAGCCGGGCGAGGGAGGGGATTGTCCTGCTCTACTCTGCACTGGTGTGTCCTCACCTTGAATATTGTATGAAGTTTTGAGCATCACAATATAAGATACTAAGCATTTAGAGAGTGTCCAAAAGAGGGCAACAAAGACGGTGAAGGGTCTTGAGGGGAAGCCGTATGAGGAGCAGCTGAGGTCACTTGGTCTGTTCAGCCTGAAGGAGACTGAGGGGAGACCTCATTGAAGTGACAACTTCCTCATGAGGGGAAGAGAGGCAGACATTTCTCTGTGGTGAACAGTGACAGAACCCAAGAGAATGGCCTGAAGTTGTGTCACAGGAGGTCTAGGTTGGATATTACAAAAAGGTTCTTCACCCAGAGGGTGGCTGGGCTCTGGAATAGGATCCCCAGGGAAGTGGTCACAGCACCAAGTCTGACAAGAGTTCAAGAAGCATTTGGACAGCACTCTCAGGCACATGGTGTGACTCTTACAGATGGTCCTGTGCAGGGCCAGGAGCTGGACTTGATGATCCTTGTAGGTCCCTTCCCACTTGGCATATTCTGTGATTCTGTGAAGAAACTGTTGTCTTTTGATATGCTCAACTCATCTACAACAGCGCTAACCATCTTTGTAAAAAGAATTCCAACCAAATTATCTATTGGCCACATGCATTTAGATGCTTCTCTACATAATAGAATCACATAATGGTCTAGGTTGGAAAGGACTTTAAAGATCATCTAATTCCAAACTCCTTGCCATGGGCTGGGACGTCTTCCACTACAGGAGGTTGCTCAAAGCCCCATCCAAACTGGCCTTGAACACTGACAGAGACGGGATATCACAGCCTCTCTGGGTAACCTGTTACAGTGTTTCACCACCCTCATAGTAAAGAATTGCTTCCTAGTATCTCACCTAAACCTACACTCTTTCAATCTGAAGCCATTACTCCTTATCCTGTCAATACAAACACTTGTGTGTCTCCCTTCAAGGACTGTGGAATCACCATTGACCTGAGAAAAGAAGGATTTCCAGAGTGGAGCACTTTGTGCATATGCAGACACCTAGATTTACACCTAAACACATCTCTGTCACTTTGAGAATGAGTATTTAGGATGACTGTTACTGCTTCTACATCCCCGAATGTTGCTTAAGTAAGTGGGACAGAGGAGATAATAGTTTTTGCAGATAAGACCATAATCTCTGCAGAAGAATGTATTTTATTACAAGAGATATGATGGCACCACAGGTCCATATGGGAAGGCCAGATGGCTCTCAAAGACAAGCTTTCTTCAACTATGAGCAATGACCAGCAAAACCAGCAATACGGAATTACATGTAGGGAGTTCTAGTTCTGAAAAAGCATTTACACTTTGACAAAGTCAGTGCAGACTGATTGTGGGATTTTTTGATCACTTATCTTCTAAAACATAACGAATAAGAAATCAAAATACATGTGAGGCCTACTACCGACTGAATTGATTTATTGTCAGTCTCTTAACTCTCAAAAGATTGCAGAATAAAGTTCTGGGAAAATCTTGGTTTGCCTAGTTGCTGGCTTGCTTTCCTGAATGGATACATTCTAGAAGATGGAGTGAGGCAAAAGTCAGTATTACCTGAGTCTTGGATGCCAGGTCATAACACTTGACGTTTTAGATGTTGAAGCTTCAAAAGTCTCTATTCATCTCACACTAATTGCTGAAACAAGTGGGTTTTCTTCACCTATCCTCACCCCCAAGAGCATTCTTTCCAAGCAGATTCTACTTGTAAAATGCACTGAAGCCATCAGCATGGGTTAATAATTGCTATCAGCAGTGTTTACTGTTCATGATTGCCACCTCAAGCACATGCCAGAAACACATAGTAAAAATAATACAAAGTGCAAATGTATATTAGATGGAGACTGCTGTAAAAATATTATGCAAGTAGGACAGATAAATATTAAAAGATGCCTAATTCCAGAACCTGTAACATGAAGATAGCTATGGGACACAGATTTCCATATGACATATGGCAAGCACATTCAATTTACACATGAGTTTGTGTAATATAGGAGCTGGTACCTAGAAAGACAAGAAAATGATCTCTGGCAGTGAATGGCTAATAACCAGTAATGATATTGGTAGATGTAAAAAGAACAGTAAGAGCAAGTGAGAAAAAAAGAGTGCACATGAGAGACACCTGCTGGCCCCAAAGTAAAAAGACAAAAATATAACCAAGTGATAATTTCAATTAGTAAAACTACTCTGCAGGTAAGTGCAACCTGCAAACAGAAAGGATTTTTGAGGATGCATAATATCTAACATGTTTCTTTCCACTTTTCACTTGCATACTCTATTGTTGCACAGACTTCTTCATTTTAAGCATGGTCCACACAAGATGACTCACAGAAAGATTTTTCCTAATAACTAGGACCATATACAAATACTATGTTACATAAAGTGTTTGGGTTGGGTTTTGGGGCATGGGTTTGTTGGGGTTTTTTTTAATCTCTCTGCTGTTTTAAGCAGATTCTCACTACTTCCCTAGAATGTGAATTTCCCATAGTATTCATATAGCAAAGTATTCAAGGTTGGGGTTTTCCCCCTGTGTAGAACAAGGTCACAATAATTTTACTACAACGAAGAAACTTAACAGAACTTACATCTTCAGTAAGAACCACAGTACTTACAACACTGCACTTACACCTTCTAGAGTGGTGATGATAGAAAAGAAGTAGCTTTGTCAGTATTATTTAGTAAGCTTCAAGTATATCAACCTCCTTTGTAAAGTTAAAATAACAGATTACAAGATATTAGCAACATGCATTTTTTAAAGCAAAGGATAATTAGTACAGCACGGCCAAACTTACATGCTGCCTATCTTAGCAGGCAAGCCAGATGGTGGGGGCATAAACTCTCTGTCCCTAGCAGAAGTATCATTTGTGTCAGCAGTCATCCCACTTTCTTGGGTTTCTGCAACCGATGCAAGAGAGCCAGCCAAAGTGGCATCTGCAGCAGTGCTGTCAGAGACTAAATCGCTGTTGGCTGCATACAGCAACTCCATCTGGGTAGTGGTCCTTCGGCGGGCCTGGAGACAAATAAAAACCAAATTGCCACTTGAACATGTAATGGTATGTATCAAGAGTGAGCTTACCGCTAACCGGCAATTAGCATCCCCCTCAATCACTTGGCAACTGCATTTGGAAACTAAATCTAGAAGCTCACCTCTACTCTTGGGAAATGATTTCAGAGGCAAGACAAATTCAATGGCACGAAATACTGATTTGACAACTGGTTACCAAGGATATCCTTTCAACCAGCTGCCTGTCAATGCCACAGGAGTACAATATTACTCACCTAAGGTTTATTCAAATTAAATGTTATAAAGCAGAGAGGAATAAAGCAAAGTGTAAATTTAAATAGTTACAATTATATTGGTGTGACTTATAACACTGATGCTTCTTTTAATATACAAACTCTGCTTCTTACTTAGTTTATGTCACTTCAAAAGCAGCCTAAGCCAATATGAATTAAAATTTATTCAGCACTTCGACAATTTGAAAAGAGCAGAAAACCTCACAAAAGAGCTAAGCTTTCTGCAACACAGTAATTTGTAAAATACAGATTGTACAAGTTAGGTGCGATTATACTGTGAAATTAATATCTATTCCTCAGGGAAAGGCAGGCCAGTGGGAAAGAAAGATTCAGTCTGAACAGAGCCATTACAAAAATGCCATGTTTCTTTAATGACATTTTCAGACCAAACTCACTCAGTTTAACTGCCCAAATAGCTGCACACCAATGAATGCTACCAATAATGCAACAGTCAATATAGATATTTTCCTCGAAAGCCAACTGCAGTTAGCAAAGTGGAGGCTAAGCTTCTATTTACTTTGCAAACCTGGTTTATGCTCCTGTGAGCAAAGAAGCAAAATTGCAATCTGTGCACATTTCCAGTTCCCACTACCATTAATATCAAACTGCAGCTAGCCTACATATATTCCTCCAATGTCAACTGTAATTAAGAGCCTGGAGGTCAAACTTCTGTGTGTTCCATAAACAGAAGAAAATTGCAAACAATAAGCACGTGTACAGTTCTCACAGGCATTGACATCAAACTGTGGCCTAACTAATACTAATCTGCAAAACTACATCAGTTTGGAGTGCAAATAACAGGAAGAACACATCTCTTGCTGAAATTTTAAAAATTTAATCCCAAAATATGGAAAAAGCTATTTTTATCACTGCTTCTCAGAGGAGTGTCACATAAAATCACATGGCACAGAAATCAAATGAAAAGTACATCAGTTCACCTTTAGCATGTCTTTGTTCATTAATGTCTCTAGGGCAAAGCAAGAGCATTCTCCAGAAGGCATCATTAAATTATGATTTATTATGGAATCATAGAATAATTTAAAAGACAAGTAGATGAATTATTATCATCATTGTACATCCTACCTTGCTTTTGGGTTTGACTTCACCACAAAGCTTCAAAAGATCTGAAGACAATGAACTAAAAGAAAAATTGCATCACAGTTAGAAAGGAGTCATATTTTTGCAGAATGTGTATTTTTATTTTATTCTTCTTTCTACTGAAAGTGTGGGCAAACTACAATGAAACAATGTCACGGGTATTTTCTAATGGGTACATGATGCATTACAAAAGGAGGAAATTACAGCAGTTTTTCTAGAAATAGATCCATTTAGATGGTAAGAAAGATTTGCTCACCTTCCTTCTGTCCCAGGACTATGCAATGGGGCATCCTCATCAGTACTATCTTCCAAATTTTCTAAAAAATTTCCAAAAGAATAATGTTAGTCTGTCCATCTACAACAGGATGTGAAGGCTTTAAGTGCTCAGACAATGCTGAATGTAGATGAACAGAGTACAAAAGATAGGGATTTTCAAAATATCTTGACTATTTTCTATCCAGTCCCCATTGAATTTTTCTGACATTTAAACTATTTTTTCATACAATCTAAATAAATCATACACCTAGGTGTACTGTGCCAAATGTGGTCCTCTATCTATTGTAGTAGAGCAACAGAGATGATAGAAAAACAGAAATTCTAGAAGGAAATCTGTAAGAAAGCAGATAAAGCAATGAAAACAAGCTGCAAGACATGGAAGAGATGGATATAAATCAATGGAAAGCAATGATGTCTCTTCCTCCTCTTTTTTTTTTAATTAACCTCCTTGCTCCAAGACAGCATCAGTCTGGTTTTACCTAGCTAGTGAGATGAGGCTCAGCCTCAGCTTACACAGAATGCCACCATTTGAGCTGACAAGAAGCAAGCACTTTATCAGTGTATCAGCATTTATGTTTCAAAAGAGGATAATGCTACCACGTAATGCTACAGAACTGCTTCCTAAAAAGAGATTAATTGTAAAAGGAGGCTGTTCAGTAGAAATGTTCCTGAAGTAAAAATGGGTACTCAAACCTGTTCACAAAAGACAAAATCAGCATGCATGTTACACACTAACACTGTCAAACATCTGATTTACATGTTGCATGCAAACGGTGCAAAACATTAAGCTGAGACAATGAGTCAAGGGCACAGATACAATCAATTCCAAACTGCCAGGAAAGCAAATCCCCTCATTTGCACATTATTCTAATAATGCATTTTAAGCATAGTTTAAGGACATGGATAACACATTTCTGCAAGAGAAGTCCCTTATTTTTGAACGTACTTATAAAATTTGAAGGATTAAATAACCTTCTAATGTCATTCCATTACATCTCCTCTTTACTATTAGAGACACTAAGTTTCTTAATTTCTGCCAGAAAGCAGATATCATTTACAATGGATAGAACCAATACATTTGTAATACACATTAAAACAGGTTTGTCCATGTATGTATTTTAAGTGCAAGTTCATGCTTTGGAGAAAGGGAGGAAAGATATGCAATTCTCATTTGAATTCTGGGAAGGAATGAAGGAAGATATTGCCTTTTTGTGTATGCTGCATCTAAACATGTTTCCTGAAAAAGTCAAAACCATACACCAATGTAGAACCAACACCAACAGTGCACTTCTGAGGTACTCAACTGCTCTATTAATCTTGGCAATATAACATTAATTATCAGTAATACAACAACATTATGAAGAAAACAGGGTCATAGGAATAGCATTCTGAATTCTTTTTTGGTTCCATCCTGGATTTGAGCCCAGATTAAACCTTTTCAATACACATTATTATTATTATATGTCTTCTGCAGAAGAAGGGGTCTAGAGTATTACTCCTTCTAGGAAGACATAAGCAGCATCCATGTAGGCTCACACTCATGTGACCTGACATGTTTCTTCAGTTTGTCTGCAAAACAGCACAGGAAGACTGCCCAAAGCCCCACGACAGAAACCAGTGCACAGAATCAACAGAAAAGGTAAGAACAATATTCTGCAAGAAGTCCGGAGTAAGAAGAGATGAAAGGAACAATGAAGTTAGTAAAGGCAGTACTGCTTGCAAAGGAGCAGCAGGGATGACTCCTAATAAATCAGGGATTGCAGAACAGTGGATGTCTTTTCTGATGTCTTCATCCTCATGTGGTGGCAACTGGGCACTACCAACACAATGCTGTACACAAGCACAGTTCACCCAGAAGAAATGACATCTGACGAGCCCTCTCAAGATCTGCACATAATGGTTTGAGTCACATCCATGAATATCTGTATGTCACAGGTGTGATGGAAAACTGGCTCCTACAACTCTTCAGAAAGGAGTCACTCCAGCAACACTCAAAACTCAATTTCATGGTCATTTTAACTCTTTACAAGAGCAGATGGGATAATGAATGGCAGTTAGTTCATCCACAAGCAAGGCAGGTGTGCACTGAAAAACCCATTCAGGTCAAAACTTGAGCCTGTGATGTGCTTTCCTGGAGACTGAACCCCTTTCTTAAGTCTACATGTGAGTGCAAGTGCACAACAACACTGGGGAATGTTTTAACTTTTTCAAGCCAAATGTATTCAAATGGCTAAGAACTTTTGAAGATACTAGATCTGAGAGCAGGCATCAAGAGAGAGATTCACAAACATCCTGGAAGTATGACTCCTCTGCTCGGGATGGGGCTGGCTCAGTACTACCACTGAGATGTCAGGCACCCTGATGAAACTGCTCTCAGGATCTGCGTCACATCACACTTCTACCTGTGGGAACTGTGTCAGGTTACCAGGGAGTCCCTGCACCAACAGAATCCCTGCTAACCAGCTGACAATCCCAGCATCAAAGCCTCACAATAAAGGTGTCTGAATGCCCTGCAGCTCAAGGTTTGGTCACTTATGATCTACAAACACAGAACTATCAACAGTTGGGATTTCAACTTGGACTGAGGTTAGTACAGTGTATTCAGACAAGATACACCCATGGTGAAGTTTCCTTCCTATGAAGTGTTAGCACAGTCCTGAGTGGCCTAGATATTTTAAAAGCCTCAGTTTGTGCTTGCAAAGTGTTAAAAATTTTCTTTAATGATATATACTTCACAAAAAATTTGATGATAGAACTACTGTTTCAATGCATTTAGCAAGTGTCTTTTGACTGCTTCAAATATTTTTAACAAATAAAAGTCTGTCCAGAGCTAAAGAAAATGCAATGAGAAACACTACTCTGACAGGGGTGAATATGCAGACACATTGAATTTCTATTCTAGATGCACTCTGATATTACAAGCCACTGAGGTTCCTAACTGGCTGCATGCAGCAAGATCCCCTGACACAGATCTTCAGGTGTCACCTGAAAGGAAGCTGGCCAGGTTCTCACTCACTGTTTCTGGATGATGAGCTATACACTCCAGTAGTTTTGAGTTTTTTAAATGTTTCAGATGCCTATGCAAACTAGCACAGGACAGCATAATGTGATCAAAAGGAGTACAAGACAACACAAAAGGAATTGATGCTGGCATTGATGTCAGGAATACTTTTTTTCAAGTTTCAAACACAGCCAATTTTGTAGAAGGGAGAAAATAAGCATAATTCATTTGGGAATAATTTCAAAGCAGCAATAACAAAAGATATCTCCAAATCAGTGAAGTCAGTAATTTAAACCAATTAAAAAAGTGAGATATAATCTTGCACTCTGTCCACTATTTACATTACAGAATGAGCTACCTGCAAAAGGTAAAAAATGACCTGCATGTTAACAATTGTCTTTTTTGTCAGACCTAAAAAGTTGAGAAGAATTTGTCACAACTACAGCAGTAGTATATCACAAAATAGCTTTTTGTAGTCTGAAAATGTTTTAGGTTTGTAAGCAGCAAGTTACACATTTGAAATACAGCTCTGCCTACTGTCTTCACTTCTTACATGACAAATCTAACTATCACAAGTGCTACTAGCACGAGCACTAGGGGTGGTTTCAGAAAGGAAGAAATGCTCTGTAAGCTCATGATAATGAGTATATTTACAGAATAGTTCATGCAAACTTCACATAGTCACAAATTCTAAGATGCACCAGTTAGTGAACATGAATGCATTAGTAACTCATGCAGCTGTACAGTACACAGAAAGCTAAACATACTTACCCAGTGGTATGCTATCTAGGTCTGTGTAAATACAGCAACAAGGAAAAAAAAGCAACATTCCAATCAAAACATATTCATTTATAAAAGAAACAAAACAAAAGTACCCAAATGTATTCTAAATTTTTCTTAGTATCATCTCATGAGAAGTAGAATAGATGCTGTAACAGACATAAAATGTCACATTCAAAATCACTAGCATATAATGATGGAACAGGATTGAAAATTCAGAATTTTGCATTCAGAAGCTAAAACAATTCCAAATTGTAAATGCACTTTTGTAAAAATAACACATGGATTATTTGAATTTTTAAAAATCTCAATAATAAAAAAAATTTCATTTCCTACATTTCAGTGCTGAGAGGATATACTTAAAAACGTCATACATGCACATCAGTTGTGAAGCATAAGGTGTTACAATACAGCATCTATTCAGAAAGGAAGGTCTAGAATGCCCAGTACAGCATGCATGAAAGGCAAACATGACATGCAGCTGACTATTCAGAAAACAAGATGATAAAACTACCTTGCAAAGCATGACCCAGAAAAGCATCAAGTTCAGGATTTAACTCAGCTTTTTCTTTTAGCATATGAAACAGCAGTTGGTTTTGAGTAGCACTAGTAATTTCTGTCTGCTTAAGGCGTCCCTCCAGAACTTTGATTTGAGCTTCTTTTTGAGCTGCTTGCAGACCCTGGAAGAGAAAGATGACAGATGTTTTATCACAACTCTTTTTTTGCAAAATCAGAATTGTAAAAACACTAAGAACTACAAACACAATGTGTACATTGTAACCTTTTAACATCCTACAGATCAGGTGTCAAGTAAAGGTCTTTTTCTTCTTTCAAAGAGACTCATTAAGCATTCGTTTAACTTGGATTCCTCCAAATGTATTTCAGAGTCTTTGCATTTATGTAAGAGTAGCAAGCATCTGAAAAATCAACACCTCACTTTTTACAAATACGTACTTTTTAAAAAAATTATTACCTATGATACTGTATAACAAAGAATGGGGGGGGAGGTGAAGGTGGGACAGGGTGGGACTCAGAATAGTAATCTTTCCTACACAATCACTCAGTGAACTTTCAGCTTCTTATGCAAGACCTTATGGTCTAACTCACAACAGAAAGGAACTTCCCTAGACCCTTGGATTAGTAGGAATTTTTCAGTTGTAAGAAATACAGCCAAAGACATGTACAGAAAATGGTTTCCAAATAGATTTTCAAATTCCAAAAGAAACCATAGAGAAATGAAGGTACAATACATCTTCTCAAACACTTGTAGGGCAACAGAGGGCTTTGAGTGCTAGTGCTTAAGAAACAGGTGTAGCTCTATGAGCTTCCACATTACATTCTGCTTCAACTAAAACTGTGGATCAATAGACACATTTTGCATGTGAAAAAGAACAAAAGAATAGATAGCAGGCATCATCAATTTTTCAAAAAAAAATATACCTACATGATAACTACTCATCAAAAAGGTAACAGAAATCTTCACATAATGGACCTTTTTATTGTGAAAAGGAGAAATTGGTACCAGCGTAAGGAAGCACTTCTCATGTTAACTCTGTTGCAAGATCCTTTCAAAACCACCCAAGGGCTGAAAAAATACGAAAAGACTGAAATTTGCAGATGCCAGTGTGACTGTGGCAATTTCCTTTACTTTTTTTTTCTCCACAAACTTTTTCGATTACCTGCATTGTGATGAATCATGAATGAAAAAAAAGAACAGTGTCTGTCAGTGGGACTGACCTAAAGACCATTTCAACACCCTTGAAATCTTTCATTTGATTCAATGACACTGAGTACCATCCTCCAGACAGAAAGAAAAGCAGCTGCAAGAGCATACAAGTATGCACAGGGTATAAGCTGCCAAATACTCATTTTGAAAATATTACTTCCTAAGGCTTTCAGAAAAAGTTCCTATTGCTCTACTCAGAATTATGTCTGACTGAAGTACACCCTGCATCAATATATAAAAAATCTTAAAAATTTCAGAAGCTCTTGTTCTTTACAAAGGTGGCTGAGCCAGTTTTTTTAAAAAGATCCTGAGCATTCTTCAGGAGTTTGTTGAAAAATATAGAAAGAGGTTTATTATAGGAATGACTTGAACAACTCTTATAGGAACAACATGAGGTAATTAGTACACCAAAGTAGGCTCTACTGGGGGTTGAAAAACAGGCAACGAGTTTAAGGGAATGAGGGATCTTCAGGGCCTTCACACTGAGAATCAGCATGACTCAGTAGTATTGACCAGATTTGCTTTGTCTAATACACATTAGTCAGTCTTTATGCCAGCACAACTCTGCTCATGGCACATTCCATAGTCCCAGCACATACACACTTCACTTAACACAGTACCTTATTGATACCCATCATAAGGAAGTGATCAAGCAAATATCGAGCTTCTGTCAAAGTGCAAGCATTAATCACTGCTGTTACATCCAAGGTCTCTCCTTCTTCCTATATGTGCAACAATAAAAGCAGTCAGATTGTGAAAAAGTCCCGAGAATTGTATTAATTTAATGCCAGCAGACTAGAAAGTACCAGTTTTGACATTTAAATGCCTTTCAATCTTAACTTGCATTACACTACCGACACTAGAACTCAGATATGACAGTTCAATTGTAAAAACAGACTTGATTTCAAACTTTACACAAAACTTTTCATCAATTTTCACTTCCTGATTCAACAATTACAGACAAACCAAAATTAATTTTTAAATGAGAACATTTTCAAGGCTAACACAGTTGTGTTTCTTGTCCGCATTTTACCATTTTTGCATTGATATTTGACCAACCTTTGCTTCCTCCATTTGCATAA
>WEIV01005535.1:3803-19227 GCA_013390005.1 Calyptomena viridis | reverse complement strand
ATAATTTTTAATACTTTTTAATATTTTAATACTTTTTAATTTATTTCTGGTAGATGATTTTCTGTACAATTGTAAAGGTTTCAGCATTTTTAGATTTAGTGCAGAAGAAGCACGGTTTTGTGTTGCTTTGGACTAGTGGTGCTCCACCTAAAGGTTAAAACAAAATATCCTCAGAAGGCTGTCTAAACATGTTTTAGAAGGACCTGAGACCTTCCAATAGCAAGTATTTTGAAAGTAGTAAAACCAACTTATGTGTTCTTAGCATTATTGTGATTTTTGTTAGTGTTCCTCTATAGGAAAAGGTTGGGTGTCTTCTTTTGGTTACCTCATACCTCAGGGTGTAAGGATGGCTCAGGTTGTTTCTCTTCCTTTCCCATTTTTTCATTCTGTGTGTAACTTAATCTGTCTCTTTCTCTTCCTATTGTTCCTAATGTGCCAACTTGGGACAATAGAAAAGTTCTTGTGAGGTATACTCCATTACTGTAGTGAAATTTTATGATATGGTGATAAGTGCTATAGGAATTGCCTGCAATTTTTATGTCTCTTCGATGCACATGTAGTATTTCTCTATCCATGATCATACGATTTAGTGATAATGTTTTTCTACTCCTTCTACTCAAATAAGTATCATACAGCTGTCTGGAAGTAGACATCATCTCTCTGATGGCACATTTGCCATCCTAGTGGTTAAAGGATACCTGCCAAGAGTTGAAATCCAGGCAGACATTGCTCTATGAGCACTGTCTCTCTCCTGTGTCTTCAGACATGCTCATTCTGGAGGCTTACCTTTCAACATCAATGCAACTTAATTTTTTATACATTCCAATAGAGATTCCAATGTTTTCTAGCAATTATTCTCTGTCTTCATGTTGTAGTTATCAAGGTGGTAAAGAGTTTTAAATCTTCTAATAAATATTGCAAAATTCTTATTTTTGCAAAAAGAAATTCTCGTTTCTGTCTGTTTCCTCGTACAATGGGATTTTTTAGTCTCTCTGTCTTGTAGTATATTTACAGCCTTGTAAATACAAGCACCATTTGAGGGTCTTTGGATATTCTTTTTCCAATACATATGTAAATAATTTACTATCATGTAAATAGTTGCACATGTAAATTGGTACCAATGTTGTGTATTTATAATCAAATTCAGAAATCAAGATGAGAATAATTTTATTTTAAATAAGAAAGAAATATTCTAAGTGTGTTCACAGGAAACTTAATCCATATCCATATGTATGTGTTTGCAGGAAATAAATTATGCTTTTCGCAACCTAGGGGTAGTTGTTAATTCATAGGAATTGCTGCATTTCTGCATTACAGCAGTATGTTTTCTAACAGAAGCAGAACTATCTTATACTTGCAACTTCAAAATGTAGGTCATTGTGTTGGCGAATGTAGGTCAGAGTGAAGGGGAAGAGGACAGAATGCAAACTCCTCCACATGGCTCTTTAAGCTTATCCCTGTTTTGAAGGTAAAGAGGCTTACCTACCTGTTCAAGCTCGAGAAGCTTTTCCCTTTACTAAAATTAACACAGGTATTCTGGCTTCTTGGCTTAGCCAGGAGCACTTTATGCTTCCACACTTGAGATGTGTTCATGAAAGACCTCCTGACTCCTGCTTCTTTAGCTGCCAGCTGTTTATATCATTGCTGAAGTAATACCTCCTTCCCTGTGGGGGAAGGCAGCAGGGACGAGAGCTGTGTGCATTGCTGGCATCTGCCTAAAGGAGGGCATTGTCTTTCCAAAGATGCTTTACCCTTCTCTCAGCACAGAGCTATCTGATACACCTGCAGTTTCAACTGGTATCAACATTGGAATGGTAGCAGGGGAAAGAACAGTGACCTCTCCTAAAAGATTCAGTGACACCATTCAAAGTGCCCTTTCAATAATAACTGTAGAAAAGTGAGAGACATTGGACTGAGGGTACTGAAAAGTCAGATGTTGAAGGATTTTGCTACAGATTGACAAGTATTTATAAAATTCACTCAGGCTAAAAGTTTGCTATAAAAAGGTTTTAGTTTTTTATGGTTTTGGGTGTAGGGTTTTTTTGTAATGTGAGATACAAGTATTATAAATGGTATTAAATTAGCCGTGTCTTCACTAAATATTAAAAAAGCACTTTTATTGCTTGAGTATACAGCAGTCACTGCAAACTGAAACATTCTTTATACTATACACTAAAATATTTAAACAGTTATTATATTTATTGTGAAATCTGTCATTTTAGTATATTTCAATGCTCAAACGTATTGAAATGCTCAAAGGGAGGTGGAAAATCCTATACAATTCTTAGTGTATGTTTCACTACAAAGTGGGTAGTCTTGTGGGAACATTTTATTTTAACCCTTAGCAAGCCTGAGCAAAATAGCACATTCACAAACACCTGATCAACCTAAACTGTCATAAACAGGATAAATACCAATATTGTGTTAGTGGTTTTGTCATATGTATGTATCATCACTCCATTTTTTTTTCTTTAAGATCTTTTTAAGACAAAAATTTTGGAGAAGTCCTGTCTAGGTTTTGTTTGATCTGCATGTAGCCAAGACATTTATAAATTTTCATTATAGATCCCTATGAGTAAGGGTAGTTCTGAATACTTACTGGGTGGAAAGGGAGAATTGATGATGGTTACAATCAGGCTCTAAGTGATTTAAAGGAAGAGAGTTATTCTCCCAACTTCTGCTTCTGTTAAGAATGTTGTGATACTTTTAAAGTCTTGAGAACAAAACGTTGTTAAAAACCATCTAAAGGATGCACATATATAGTAAGCTGCATGAAATTCAGTTGTCTAGAAATATCTAAAGGATGCTCTATGTGTCTGTTTTGAGTTTACTGAAACTGTTGAAATGTCTGTAGTTCATCATATTAAGTTTCTGTCTCATTAATTCATAATGCCATGTGTTGGCAGAGGGGGAAAGCTGACTCGGGATTTTACCTGTGAACAGACATGTAAACATGTTTTTTTCATTGCTAAGTAATAACAGATGAAAGCCACATACAACCATAATTTGACTGCATATGCCTTTGATTCATCCTCCCTTTTTTGGGAACCTTTGCTGACCTAACTCAAGTGCCCGAGTGCAAGTCTGTTTTCCCCAGACTCCCTCCAGCAATGGAGTCTGGTGACTGCAGGAAAGTGCGCAAGCCACAGATCTGTGCTGCCCTCTCCATGGGCTGTGGAGCTTCAGTTAGATGTTCAAGTTGGTGGGAAACTGGTTTGACAAAACAGCATGTTTCACGAGTGATTGGTTTTGAAGAAGTAACTTTGCATGGATGCCTAAGTACTTGCTAATGATGATGACAAGAAGAAGGGCAACAGCAACTTCCACTCCTTATTGGATATGGAGGGGAATATAGTAACTCAAGATGAGGAAAAGGCAGAAGTACTTAACTTCTTTGCCTCCATTTTCAATAGTAAGGTTGATCATCTACAGGACAGCTGGGCTTCTGAAGTGGTAGATGGGGTCAGAGTGCAATATAGCTCCCCTGTAATTCAGGAGGAAGAAGTTAGAGACTTCTGACTAGTGTCTAGTTAAGACACTTAGACCCTCACAAGTCTATGGGACCAGATGGGATCCATCCTAGAGTGATGAGAGAGCTGGCTGAAGAGCTTGCTTAGTTGCTCTCCATCATCTACCAACAATTTTGGCTCACTAGTGTGGTCCCAGACGACTGGAAGTTGGCCAATGTGACACCCATCCACAAGAAAGGCTGGAAGGAGCATCCTAGAAATTCCAGACCTGTTAGCCTGACTTCGGTTCCAGGTAAAATTATGGAGCAGATAATACTGGGTGCAATCGTGCAGCACCTGGATGTCTAGGAGATCAGGCCCAACCAACATGGGTTTAGGAGGGGTAGGTCCTGCCTGACCAACCTGATCTCCTTTTATGACAAAGTGACTGGTAGATGAGAGAAAGGCTGTGGATGTGGTTTACCTAGACTCCAGTAAAGCCATTGATACTGTCCCCCACAGTAAACTCCTGGAGAAGATGGCAACCCATGGCTTGGACATGAAGATTCTGTGCTGGGTTAGGAACTGGCTGGATGGCTGAGCCCAGAGAGTGGTGGTGAATGGTGTTACATCCAGTTGGCGGCCGGTCACTAGTGGTGTTCCCCAGGGATCGGTGTTGGGCTTGGTTTTGTTTAACGTCTTTATTGATGATCTGGATGAAGGAATTGAGTCCACCATTAGCAAGTTTGCAGATGACACCAAGCTGGGAGCAAGTGTTGATCAGTTGGAGGGTAAGAGGACCCTACAGAGGGACCTTGACAGACTGGAGAGATGGGCTGATTCCAATGGGATGAATTTAACAAGTCCAAGTGCTGGGCTCTACAGTTTGGTCACAATAACCCCATGCAGAGCTATAAGGTGGGGACAGAATGGCTGGAGAGTGGTCAGACAGAAAGGGATTTGGGTGTACTGATAGACAGGAAACTTAATGAGTCAACAGTGTGCACAGGTAGCCAAAAAGGCCAATGGCGTCAATGGCATCAGGAATAGTGTGGCCAGCAGGACTAGAGAAGTCATCCTTCCCCTGTACTCAGCACTGGTGAGGCTGCACCTTGAGTACTGTGTCCAGTTCTGGGACCCTTAGTTTAGGAAAGATGTTGAGGTGCTTGAACATGTCCAGAGAAGAGCAACAAGGATGGTAAAGAGACTGGAGCACAAGCCCTATGGGGAGAGGCTGAGGGAGCTGGGGTTGTTTAGCCTGGAAAAGAGGGACTCAGAGGAGACCTTATTGCTCTCTACAACTGCCTGAAAGGGGGTAGTCTGGCAGGGGTCAGTCTCTTCTCTCAGGCAGCTGGTGACAGAACAAGAGGACAAAGTCTCAAGCTCCATCAGGGGAGGTTTAGGCTTGATATTAGGAAAATCTTTTTCACTGAAAGGATGATTCGCCATTGGAATGGGCTGCCCAGGGAGGTGGTGGAGTCACTGTCTCTGGGAGTATTTAAGAGAAAACTTGATGAGGCACTTAGTGCCATGGTTTAGATGAAGGATTGGCATTGATTTTGATGTTGATGTTGTGTTATATGTTGTTCTAGATGATCTGTAAGGTCATTTCCAACCTTGATAATTCTTTGATTCTATGATTCTATGACCAGTGTAAGTTTTATAGTGGAAGCTTATAAAATCAAGAATAATATAGATTAGATGAAAAAGTGTGGTTTCTCCTGTCTGTTCCCATAGGAGAACTAGGAGAATTCCAATGAAAATGACAGGGAAGCAAGTACGAAACAAGAGAGAGGAGGTGTTTCTTTATACAGCATGGTGAAACTGTGGTACTTCCTGTTGCAGCTATGCAAAGTTTACCACAGTCCACAGAACAACTAGAAAAATCCTTCAGTGCCTGTTATACAGAACTTAACACCTACATTTCTTCTTCTCATCAGGAACTTCTTGAGCCACAAATAGGAATCACACTGTTTTATTGCCCTAGTCCGCCATTTGTCCTTAACATGTGCTGCTGCTCAGTGTCCCTTACAGTCAGACTAGTGCCTGACCTAACAAAAACTGAAAGAAAAGGAGCTAAATAAAAATAAACTGGAAAGAAATGGAGTGACTGTAGTATAATGATATCTGTAGCTAATGAAAAAGGAGAGAGTTTCTGTCCCTTGTAGTTGGAAACAGGCTGCAAGGCAGGGTTGGCCTTTCATCTGGCCTGTTACAAACAGGTTGATGTTCATGTGAATGCCCAAATAAATTAAATGTTATATGACTTCTAAAGTCTTGAGTATTGCACATGTATGTCTAGATATATGTGTGTGTGTGTGCATGTATCTATAAATTTCTGATAATTAGGTGGGATGAAATCTATGAAGTATTCCATTGTAATGCTTAAAGCATAAGTCTTCTCTTTTTTCTTTATTCCATGGTATTATGGCAAATTTAGAAAATGAAACAGTGAGTAGAAGTCTGCAAATGTATTCAAATATTATTTTAGACAAAAAAAAAGTCTGTTCTAAGAAAGCAAATATCTTTGTTTTGTAGGTCTCTGGCCGTCTGAAGAAGTGCTGGCTTACTACTGCCTGAAGCATAATGAAATATTCAGGTACAGAGTTAAACATAAAAAGATATTTTCCAAGCTGTTAGTTTTATTGTATCTGCATGGTAAAGATTGCTATGATTTAAGTCTTCAGATTAAATTTAAAATGTTCAAGGTGAAAGCATGTTGCTCTTAACAAAGAATTCTGAGCCGCCTTTGGGTACTAATATTGCACAGCAAGCTTTCTGCTATATGTCAAAGACTTTTGATTTCCACTCAAGGCGTTTTATTTCACTTTGATTTTTGGGAAACAAAAGTGAAGCTCCAGTCGATCAGTACTGATTGTGAAGGTCAGGAAAAATAAGATATTCTTTAAACTGACATCTGTTGCAAAAGCAAGCAAAATATTACCTGATAAAATTATAGCAATGGAGGAATTTTCACCTGTATTTAAGTGTTGTGAAATATCCCACACTTCTATTTGGTTTTGGTTTTTTTCCACATTTTTCAGACTTGTAGAAGACAGCTATCAAGGCTCCAATAAGAACATCGAAAAATAGAATCCATCCTGCATCCTCTTACTTTCCCCTTGAGTATACTGAGATTTGCACTTAGAAATTCTTGAAGTTTCATTGTCCAACGCATGAATGGGGTGCAATGAAAGCCCTTATAACAATGCATTTGGAGGCATGAATTGTGTTCTGAGAGAGGGTAAAGTAAACCAGCATGGAGTATACAAAGTCCCTCAGTTTCTGTACATATGGTGTAGGTAAAATAAGGAAGACCAAGCTCTAAGTCCCTGCCCCTTGTACTAAATCAGCAAGCATATCAACTTGCTCAAACTCCTATCAAAAATCAAAGACCTGGCACCAAAGTGTGCCCTGGTTCGTAGAGCCTCATTTCTACTCTATCACCTGAATTAAGTCTGGGCCATTAGAGGAGGCAGCTAACACACCAGAGCTGGCAGCTGCTGCTCCTTCTTCCCAGTTTAGTTGAGCCCTGCATTGTGTGACTTCTGCTGCCGTAGTGATGTCCCTGTAGCACTTTGCTATCCATGCAGTGGCTTATGGCTTATGTGTTCTGCTTGTTCTCTGAGGTTCCTCACAGTAAACCACCCTGTGCTGCTCACTCAAAGGGTATTTTCTTAGTTTGGGTATGCAAGCCGGGATACTCGGAGACAGCATCAGTCAAACTGGCATGGAGTAAATGAGAAGTTTCACAACCTGATTTCTTAGGATCAGGCCTTCTTGACAGTACTCTCATAGTAGAGTTTCTTATTTTAATTCTCATTAATAAATGTCACTAAATATTGCATGAGAGAGAGATATGACTTCTAAAATTTGCTAATAAGGGAACTTTGCACTGAAATAAATTATTTGTATACATAAATATTTTTGTGTATATGTGTGTATGTATATGCTTATATATTATATACATAGACATTTGGTTCAAAATGCGCTAGAAACTTCACATTAGATACTTTCTGTGTTTATTTCCTCTTGTAAAGGATTAAGTGCCTTGTAAATCTTATAACTGTATGTATATGCTTTTAATATATAACATACTTGGTTTAGAAAAATAAAAACTTATGTGAGAAAAACCTATAATCATTCTATTTAAAACGTAAACTGAGAATGTCCCACATCTGTTTTTATATTCTCATTGGGTTTATGTACAGCTTCCTCCAACCTATGTCTGTCTTTTGTCTAACTTAAATTAAATGGGACAACTAGACCTTTTTCAAATAAGTTTGTGAGGTCTAAGAAAAATAAACCTATCCAATCCAGACAGTGAGCATTAGTACACAGTCACACAGCCTAGTCTGCTCGCCTCAGTGAACAAAATATCAGCATCTGTATACTGATACGGCATCCTAGATGCTCTTCCTAAATACCAGTGTTGAGAATAGGGAGGTGATACTTCCAGATAAAAATAGATTTTCAGATGTTGATATTTCAGGGGAGAAGAAAAATATCCCAACCAAACTGTTCAGCTGAAATTCCATTTTCTGCCTGTCAAAAATGTCTCAATGGGAATGTTTCTGCCAGCTGTAACAGTTGCCGCAGATTCTGCTATAAAGCAGTGTGTTCCTAAACTGAGGCTCTGCCTTGCCCCAGATGCTGCTTCACACAGTTTCAGTGTGGGGTCAGCATCCCTCCCTCCTCCCCTCCTGGGGCAGGCCATGGCTCTGGAGGACATTCTTTATGGCTCCCCCTGCAAGCTCCCATCCGGCACACTCTCTGTGCCAAATTATATTTCACATGCACGTCTTAATAACAGCACAGTATGGTCTAAGTTAAAAGCAGCCTTTTAGACCATGTATTCAGCCCTTTGATCGGGCTCAGTTTAGGCTCTTGACACTAACTTAGTTTGGTTTTCTGTGGCTTAACCGTTTGCTGTTCCCATCGTTGTTCATAACAGCATTGTTTGTAGGTCACTTGCAGTTTTAAGTGCTAATTGAAGGATCGGATTTCTTCATGTGTAATTGTTTTGTGGTATACAGCTTGCTTTAAAGCTTCTCTCTTTTTAATATAAAAAGGCTTTTAGGCATAACTATATGGAGAGATATATAAATAATATTAATTTCCCCATTTACTTCTCTAGCTGTTTTTGGAAGAATGAATGTGGATTAACATTGTTATCCTTTCCTAACAATTATCTTTCGCTACTCTAGCTAGTTTAGTTCTAAAAGACAGAGCCATTGACAAGGGAAAAAAGGGAACCTTCTCAGATTTTTCAGCTCAGCGGTGGTAATGTTGCACTGAACACTAATGAGGGAACCCCCACTGATTTGCCTGCTTTGTGACTTTTCTATTTCATAATTATTTTTAAAACGCAAAACGACATGAGGTAGCCTAGTCATGTCTCTACAACTTCCTGGTAGCTCAGTTCTTACTGCAGATGGCAATTTGTTCTTGTAACATATATGTCTCTCTGACCATTTTCATCTAATTTGTATGGGTTCTACCATTTCCTTTCTGTCTTTCAGGGACCTTGCTGTGTGTGAGCTAGGGGGTGGCATGACATGCTTGGCTGGGCTCATGGTAGGTCTTTTCTCAATTCCAATCCCATTCAGAGGAAGAAACAAAAGAAAAAATGTTCCAGTGCCTCCAACTGCTGGGTCAGAGAACTGTCAACAGCCTCAGCTGCGGTCAAGCTGCAGAGTCTTGAGAGACCTTCTAGATTGACTTGCTTTCGTATCATATTGATTTTATGGTTGCCTCGATGAGCAGAAACATTTTACCTCGGTGTAGTCAATATCTTTTGTTGTGACATTCCAGGCCACGTACGGTCTGTCTTTCATTGCCATAGCCGAAGCTTTTTTTTTTTTTCAGATTATAGTCCCATTTGCTAAGATACAGGAATAGCCTGGCGAATCACAGTTGGAGCACCATGATATAGCTGCTAATGTTTTGCCTGCATTATTACACCAACAAACATGATCCAGAGCTCTCGGTAATTAGATTCTTTTGAATTAGATTGGCCATTCAGGAGAGTCGTTCACCATTCTCTGGGTTCTGAGTCATGTATTCAGGAGATATTATGTAGCAGTGCAGTGCATTAGACAAGTTTTTATGTCTCTACAAATAAAAGCATATTGTTACACTGATTGGCATTTGACAAACCTGTCGCTCTTATACAATGTGTCGAGGTTACAGCCCAATGTGCGAGCATGTCAAAGCTCACAAAAAAATTACCCTTACAAAGCCATCTGCCTGCAATGCAAAGTTATATGAAGGGCATCAGGCAGTCAGACAGAAGCAAGCTGAAAGGCAGAGTGACAGCCTTGTATGATGGCTCTACTAGATAAACAGAAGCCCGCAAATGAAAGCCTCTCAGAATACCATCATCGGCTGTCACAATGCAATTACGGAACAGAATGATAGCAAGATAGAGGCTCCCGCAAATGGAATGATAAAAGTATTGACTGATTTGATTGAATGATTAAAATAATGCAGACATAAAATGAAAAAAGATTGAAGATTGTTACAGAGAAATAGGTGAGGAAGCATGATACTGAAGGCTTGTCACTCCTGTCTTCACTTCCACACAGACAAGCATATTTGCTCATTGTTTGCTGTGCTCTTTTTTTCAGGTTGCTATTTCTGCAGATGTCAAAGAAGTTCTGTTAACTGATGGAAATGAAAAGGCCATCAAAAGTATCCTTATTCAGATAGAAAACTGGTTTGTTGTGCTTGTTCCTTTTTACTGGCTGAGTAACAATCAATATAAAGACAGACAGCATGGGGTATATTAAGAAAAGTCCCCACATAAGTAATTAAAAAATAAGTGTAGAATATCTTCAACAGAACTACAGCTTCCCCCATAATAAATGCCACATTTTCTCCCTTAATTAAAAATGCACATGTTAGTATAGAGCAAGTACAGTAGTAAATATTTGTCTTATGGTTGAGTGCTGAAAGACTCGTGTGTATGCTGCATGTTACAGGAGGTATAGTCGTGAATCAAATCATTAGCTCCCCTTCATGCATCTGTTTTGCAAAGGAGCTAGATTTTTTCCTGCTTTCAGATCCTAGCCTCTTAAAACATACCCAGCATTATTATTACATTGTCATAGCTTTTCCAGTGTATATTGAAATGTTTCATTGTTGCTGCTAAGTTATAACTGCCTACAAATTACCCATTTAGTTTGCTTAATCAATTATCAATTTATCATTATTTCTCTTGATGTAAGATTGCAAAACTCCTCTATCCTTTGTAGAAAGTATTTTATTGTATTTTTTATATTAGATAAATTGCTATTATGCCCTTCTAATATGAACATATAGTTCAGAAAATTGAACTGGACTTGGGCTAAGCGAGAGAATGAGTGAGCATAATTTGTGGCCACATTAAATATCAGCACAGAAGAAGAATAGATATATACAGTGAATACTAATAGCCCTTAGAAATTGAGAGGGAAAAAAGGAAGATATCTGTTTGCTTTTGTTCCTTGATAATCTTTCCATTTACATTTTAAGGCAGGCTAATTTTTCAGGTTTTGGCCATTGCAGCATCAGAATTATTTAGATTCAAATTTTGTACTTATTTGAGAGCTAACATAATGAGTACTTAGTGAAAAAAATAAGTTAAACTAACCCGTGGCTTAAATAAATTGCAGTTGCTGATGCCTGTTAAAACAGGAGACATTACAGTGCAATAATATTAGTTACTACTTTTAAAAAATACTTTCTCAGAGGTAGCTGAGGTAACTATCATTGCTTACAACACTTGAAAAATTTCATGTTAGAAACAGCCAATCATAAATCATGTCTGTTAAAACTTGAAGTGAGCCTGCTAGAAGTCTCCTTTTTTTCTGGAAAAGCAAGTTCTTAGCTGTGTTTCAGGGATTCTTACTTTGTTAAATTCTACTTTGTTAGACTTGTGTCGTGAGGAGGAAGTATTCATTGTTCTGTATGTTTTGGTCAGCACCACCCCTTCTAATCTTTCTTCTATGTCATTATGAAGATAAAAAATGTGGGAGAAAAAAAGTGTTTCAAAAGTAGCCTAACAAAACAAACTAATGTTGTATACAAGCATAGGGATTTAGCAAAAGGTCATTTTACCCACAGAGAGCTTCAGGTGGGCTCAGTAATTATCAAGTCAGCAAATATGTTGCGTAGCAGATTCCACAAACACACCTGAAATTTTTTGAAATGTAGAAGTCTTTTATAACAAGGAAATTTGGCGAGTGCTGAAAGTATTAATTCAGTCATTGGGATTAAACATATAAAAGTGCTTTTAAAAGTACTATTAACGTATCTAATTATCACACCTTAGTTTTTCACAATATGTTTTAGAAATATCTTCTGTTTCCAAAGTCCTACAAGAAGTCTTCATCTGTATTCACTCAGTGAATCCCTAACAGGGAAGCCATTGGTGGACGGCTCTAACAGGAATTTATTTTTCTTTTTTAACATTTGGTGCTCAGAAGGCTCAGCATTCAAAGTGCTTTTATTGTGTTGGATTTTACAATGGGCTTAATATTAGCAGGGTGCCAAAGTGCAGCAGGCTAAGAACTTTACCATGTAGGTGGAACGTATTCTTAAAAGTGAACACAATAAAATTTATGTTGCATTTTATGTGGTTTATGGATTTCAGTAGTGATTTTATAATCTGTTTTATGGTCATTTTCTTTTGCACTCTTTTCTATAGTGACCAGCTATAATAGAAGTTTAGGCTAAATTTAGATCTGTTTCAGACACACCAGACTCACTGAAATCAGTAAGAATTTTAGGTGTAATTAAAAATAGCATGCGGGCCCAAGTGCCACTGACTACAAATGACCTATTTCTGCTAATTCTTATTATTGCTGATGGTATTTTTTTAATTGTTTAGCATACCAAATTAAGGTAATGTGAGATAAAATACTGCTTTCTTTCCTAGATTCTGCTCTTCAGGAATATTTAATGCCTAGTATTATGCTTTTTTATGTAGTTATTATAGATTAAAATAATCTTGTTTTTAAATTATTGTTTACATCTTCCCTTTAAATTTCTTAAGAAGTTTAAATTACATGCCAGTCATACTATAATATCCAAAAATTACTTTCCAAAAAGTAAAAGTGGTTGTCAACAGAAAAAGAAAAAAAAATCCTTGTCAGAAGCCAGGAAATCACCAAGCAAGCCTGCTAATTATTCTTAATGGGCAAGATGAGCACATTAAGAAACAAATGAATACATCAGTGAAATGTAATTGAAAATCGACCTGGCAATAGTGCATTGCATCTGAGAATCTGCCTTTGTATTATCAACATCATCATAATTATTGTTGTTTTTGTTGTTGCTATCGCTATCCGGTGAGCATAACTAACAGCTTTGCTTTTGTGGAATCTCAAGCTTTTTAGGATTTGATTTTTCTTTTAATTTTTGACATATTTCCTATTACTCTCCATTTCATACTGCCACATGAAGTATTCACTATGTATGTTTCAATATCTATACTAGGATATGTTATTCAGACGTTAGAAGTTAAAACAACTTATGAATTAGTTAACTTCAGATATTTGTTGTCATTTTAACCCTCTCACTGTGAAACATATTGCTATATTTTATATTGATCTATGATCTTATGTGTGGTATTTATAGAGGTTTTTTAGAAGGATATTATGATTTGAGTTGCTAGTCCATTTAAAAGACTTCACTCTCACTCACTGGTCTTGCTTACCATTAGCAGGTTTTAATTGATTAAATAGATCATTTATATAGCAAAATCAATAAAAGAAAGACCAATGTTACTCCTATTTCAGCTTTGTTTGGAACTTTATTGTTGGTTTAGTGTGTTTTATCTAAATTTTTTCAGGATCATTTAAATAAAGGAAGTATTAAAAATAAAAATATAGACATATCAAATAAATAATAAAGATATACATATGGCAAAGTTATCAGATTCATTCCCATTTGTAATTTTGGGTGATATGCATTCAGATACAAATTTTCCAACTCAGGTAGTATCTGTGACTTAAGTCAATCACAAACATCAAATTCCATTTCCTCAGAACACTGGAAGCATCTTTATTCAGTTCAACATATCCAAATCGAAGGATGAGATTCATTTCAGAAAAAATATTCTCCTGTTTCAGAGAGGCTTTGTACCTTCTGCCTTAGCTCTGTTTCACACCATGCACTGGTGACTTGAACTACTGTCTGAAAGCATCAATAATACAAAACATTGGTGCAGTGCACTACAATGGCCATTAAAATACGGTATATGGATCTTTCGACAGTCCTGGGAAATTTAGGTTAGAAGGGTCATGTTTGGCCTGAATACCTGAAGACATGAGCTCACAAATTATTTTAAAGAGACTAATGATAACATGTTTATAACCATTATTAATAATTTTGCTCAGTTATATAATTTAAGTGCTGTGTAGCTAATTTATCAACAGTGTTATTTCTGCCTCTACTTAAAAAAACCCCATGCTTTGCACGTGGAGATACTTATGCCTTCCTTTCACATCACAGATATAGAGCACTTATTCACTACTATTGTGGAAAAAATATAAAAGGCACATCCAAACTACAAAGATTTGTCTAAACCAGTTTTCTGTCATTCCATTTCTGGTTTTTAGCTTCAGAAAATATCAGTTGTCCTTTCTGTTGTTTAGATAGAGGCTTTCCTGAAATAACTTTTCTTAAATAACCAACTCTGTTCAGAAGGCCAATTATGTGATTTCAGCAAAGCAAATAAAAAGATATATCAATGATATTTCAAATTAGCCTGACACTAGTGTTCAGTTTTCTTATAAGAGCACTTTCAAAAAATTTGATGTTTTATGGACCTAGATACATCCTCCTAATTAGCGTCAGATTTCCTGTACCTTAAATAAAATGAGAGATCATTGACATCTTTACCAAAAATGTCTAAGATAATTTTTTGTATTTGAGACTGAATTGTTCAAATACATACGGATTCACACTGAGTGACAATTAGTATTCTCGTAGTTTTCACTTACTTGCTATACCTTTTCCTTCCAATGGCTTCTCACTAACCACAAATGATTGATTATGAGGGTTATCTTTCTAGCCACAGATTGTTGGCTCAGCTTCCCTGGAAAGTTTTCCTTGATAGCTTTTGCTTTAACCTGCCTGAATGGCCACCCAAATGTGTGACCTGATCTTGCAAACTACAAGAAGCTGAGACATGAGGCCCAGGCATTGTTGTGGTACCTAAGGGGAAGAAAAGCTATTTATTGCTCTGTATTCTTTTATGGTGGTTCCAAACCATTATCAAGAAAGCGAATGGACTAGAAACTCCTTTGCCTATAGGTTAAGGCGATCCTGTTGTGTGTTGGATTCGCCCAGACAGAGCCAGGAAGAAAGGTGTGTGTCTTGTGACAGGGCAGGTACTCAAAACCCATAATCTTAGCACGGGGATATAGTGATGCAGTCAGTGGGATGGAGTGATACAGTCAAAAGCAGCATAAACTAAACTGTGCTAAAAAGTTTCAGTTTACCATGGTTGTAATTATATTGTAAATATATTTGTAAATAGTTGCCTTTAAATGTATATAAGGTATAGTAAGTCTTTTTTCAGTTCCCTCTATAGCTACAGGGCTAGATACTCCTTAAATGAAACAGTAAACAGAGGTAGGCAATAACAGCAGATTGATGCATAGATATATGGCTGATGTGCTGGTGTAGTAACATAAAATTTATGCTTCTGATAAAAGACTCAGCATAGATTAAAGAAGATCAAAGAGATAAGAGACATTGTGAAGGTATTAGCAGTGGAGAAAGAGTGGGGTTTATTACTTTTGTTATTGCTCTGGTTTTGTAGATAATTCTTGACAATTATACTACAGATGTAAATGAGATCATCACAAGAAACCAAAATGCTGGAATATTTAAGGCTCAGAAAGTGTCAAGCTGGTAAGATTCTACTAAACTTTTTTTCTGAAGATTCTGTTAAGCTATTTTACTGATTCTTGCATGTACTTCTG
>WEIV01005521.1:1050-15630 GCA_013390005.1 Calyptomena viridis | reverse complement strand
TCTTTCAAGTAATATTGTGAGCCTTAACATGCTGTGTGGTTTGCATACAGGTTTTCTATTTTGCTGCTTGGTTTGTTCTATTTGCCTTTTTATCCATTGTTAGAAACTGTTTCGTGATGTCTTACATAGATCCTGGCAAGGTCACTGGCAGAGTCCCTGATTTCTCTGCGTGTCTTTGGGCATGTGCTTAGAGACATGTGGCCAGAGGGACATATTTTAAAGATCTTTCAAAAGCATGGGCATATACTTTCATGTATCTGGACTTCTACTAAAAATATAAGAAAAGGTTAATAACTAAAACTAAACTGAAATTGCAAAAAAGTGCAGAAAGATTTGGCATGTTCTGATCAAGATGGGGAATTTTGTCACTTGCAAACTTCTTCAATTTAATGAGAACACTGTGTGATCTAAATTATAGTAAATTGAAATATATATTGTCAACAAAGCCAAAGTAAAAAAATATTAAAGAATAAAAATCAAAATGGATAGTAAGCAAACTTTTTAACTGGAAGGGAGGGAATTTGAGGGATCAAAAAGCTAAGGCACAGGTAAGGTGACTGGCAAAGTGACCTTCAGCAGTCAATAGTGCACTTTGCTTTCCCACCATTAACCTTGATTTCAGTCAATGTGTATTATACATGCACACAAATAGAATAACAGTAATGATTTGAACCAAGTTTACTTAAAGTGTTACTATCTTTGTCATTTGTATAGGAAATCTATATTATTGTCCCGACAATGTCAAACATTAAAGAATGATTATTGTTCTATTTTTACACAGATCCACAGCAGTTATTTTAATATCAGATTAAAAAGACTAAGTTTTGTATGTTTTGTATTCACTTAAGATTATTAAAGCTAAAATATACCAAAGGAAATGTTTTCTTCATTGTCATCTTTACTTTTTGCTGCTGAAAAACACCAAGTACACTAAAAGGAGGTAAGACATATGCATGTATTTGAATTGGATCCAATTCTATGGTCAACTATCCAACTTCATTTAAAAATTCTAGAAAAATACTGTTAATCTGGTGGGGGTTTTGCCTTTCTAGCATTATACACAAAATTTGGTGCAAAAATGCACTAAACAACTTCTTACACAGGTCATCTTGTGAGGGATCGATTCAGGACATGAACATTAAACACTCAGCAAAAGTACTGCTTGATTTAAAGATTAATATAGCTTGTTGTCAGAAGTCCTTGTCTTTGTGAATAAGAAATTACTAATGGGAGAAAGAGGCGCCTTTTTTAAGGTAGGTTACATGTACACAGATAAACCTTTGTCCAATATGTCGTTGGAGTGCTTCCTTTACACCTGACAAAAGATTTAGGGACCTTGACCGGCAGCAACAACTCCGAAGTACTGAATGCATAAGTAAATAATCAGTTAAAACTGCTGAATCTCTTTACAAATAGACACATTCCAAAGCATAAAATCTGGAACATTTTTACATAGAAAAGAGACAAATTGTAGTAGTTTACAGAAACAGAAATATAAAATCATGAAAACATTATTGTCACAATAATTACTATTCCCACTCTAAATACTTTTACAGAGTAAATGCACTTTCTGTCACCCACCACGACCTAGATTGCCATTATGTTCAGATTTTTTGCAATTCCAGAGGCAATAAAATGAACTCTGCTCTAAAACCCTTACTGCCTTCATTCACATTATCTGAATTGACCGTTTAGCTTTTTGAACTGCCATGTCCTTGGTATATGTTATTTTTATTGGTACACTATTTACGTGAGCAAACCAAAGTTAATAACGACTTGTCTGGATCAAGACATACCAAGGAAAGAAGTATTAGATGTAATGACAGAAACTGTCAAAGGAAGAGACTTTACATCTTTAAACATGACTAAACAAGAAAAAGCTTTTCATTGGTTCCGATCTTAGTCTGTTTCCTAAATATCAGTGCAAGACCCCTGGAACAGGGAAAGAAAGGAAGTCTAAATCACTTCAGATATGTGTTTCCTCATGTGCTAGTAAAGTCAGTAAAGACTGACACTTTTCCTTTTCTAAAGCCTAAGCAATAAAATGTATTTATAAAAACATCCAATTAGATGTTTTTATAAAGAATTGAGTCAAATTTCTTAAAGTTACTGGATACTGAAGAGATGTTTGTGGGCCCCTGATAATCTGCCTTTGCTGAGAGGGTGTCCTTTTGCCATAGTCACACAGGCCCCACAACATTATGCTGCTTCATTCTTCTCTGGTCTTTCACTGCAAGAAAAGGGGACCATTAAATGGCAGGGTAATTATCTTTTCCTGACGTATTTCTCTGTGGTATATTATGTTTTTGTTACCATTGACCTGATAGGAGACACATACAATGGTTAAGACTAACTACACAGTGCTGGCTTTCAAATGCATAACTTTAAGTTCTCATTTATGAAAAAAAAAGCAAATACAAACCTATTTCATTTCGTCCAATATATTCCTTTGAGCCTTTGAGTGTTTCTTAGGAATGAATACTTATTAAAAGAAATGGATTTTGCGAAATTATGGTATTTTTACATTAACTAATTGAACAAAGATACAGTCGCTGGAAAACAAAGAAATTTTAAGCAATTTTGAAGATTGTTTCTCCCTGGAACTCAGACTTCAGACCTGGAAGAGATGTCTCCTCCATAATGTCAGTTTTTCTGTCTTCTGCATTAAATATATCAAGTCTTTGGACTATAAATAGACCCTGTGATAGGGGGAAGAGCAAAAATTGGCATGGATAAGTTAATTTCCATGGGAAAACTCCCAAAGTCAGTTTTGTCACCTTTTTGATATAGAAACTTTTTTTTTTTTGGCAGGGGGGAAACATACAATATTTCAAATCGGGAATGGTGGAATATCTCAAGTTTTTTTAATTCAATCAACTAATGTCTAGTCTCATGTTTGCCCTGTCCTCAACTCATCAGTCTCTTGTGTCAAATTCAATATTAGACAAGTCTTAAAATAGAGTTTGTGACTGTGGATATCAGCCAAATTTTCAGTAAAGAATGATAGTTGTACTACAAGGCTTCCTATTCATGGTCCATAATAAGAGACATGCTGTGCACTTGGGGTCTGGCCATGAGGTGAGATGAACAAGACATTATTGATGTAAAATTCCCCTGAGGGAGAGAAAGGAAGGGAAGGGAAGGCAAGGCAAGGGAAGCCTGTTTTATTGATAGAAAAGAATATTGTGTGAAAAACATCATTTCCCATTAGAAAAACAAGCAAACAAATTCAGGTTTTCCAGAAGCCTCAAAATGCAAAACATTTGTTTTATCGGGAAGGCAGAGATCAGAACAGCATGACCGGAATGCTGCAAGAATCAAAGATTTTCTTCAGGTGTCCTTGGGAGCAGAAGGTGGCTATGGCATCTTTGCTCACCTCTCCCAAGGCAGCTGCCTTGAATCCTTCAAAGTAGCAAAAGCTAGTAAAAGGAAAGAGATTAGAAGTCAGATTAGTTAATTAGAGATGTTTTCACTACATGGAAATTAAGGGGGTTCTGACAGAGGAGATATTACACAGGGCAAGTTAACCAACATTCAGTTTCATTGCACATACGTGTTTGTTTCTTCAAGTGTTTGTAAGATGAAGCCTAAAAGTTTATAGCTAAAAACACCTAGACATAATTCAGTGCAGAACTTTCCTGATTTTGGTAATTTTCTTCACATGTCAATGAAAGAATCTCTAGAAGAACATTGCTTGGCAAGGTGATCATTGGAATGTAAGTTTCTTCTGTGATAGTTTGAAAGCATAGTATTTATAAGCCCAGTCAGTTTATATACAAAATGGCTTCTAAAAGAAATTTTAGAAAAGCTGCTGTAAGAAAGGTACTAATGTATGTGAGGGAAATATTGTTCTCGTCTGGAAAAATTTGGTCCTACTCCAGTGGCAGGGACCCTGTTATCCCCTCGTGGATGCCCTCCCAGCAGACCTGTCCCTGTCAGTGGAAACAGGGAACAGATTCTTCTACTTCAGTCTCTAAAATTCATTGAATTTACACACGCTTTTCAGAAAAATTAACAAAGAAATTAATATTTCATGGAAGCAGACAAACTGGAAAAATAATCAGTGCCAAAACCACACCGAAATGATTTATACCTCTTTAAATAGTATTTTAATTTCACTTTGTAGAATAAGGATTTAATTAAAATTATGATTAAAAGTGAAACAGAATGGATAATTTTATTCTTAAATCTTTTCTTTTAGTATTGAAATTGCCTACAGAAAATTCTTCAAGGAATCCAACTGGTTTTTTTAATGGAAAAAAAATTATTATTCTACTAAATCTAGTATTTGTTACAAGTTACCATGGTAGCAAAACAGCAATCTGTGCTACTGTAAGACTAGACCAGCGCCAGTCTGCATGATTAGATCTGTTTGATAGTAACTAGACAGTATCCATCCTAATGCTCTTAAGTTATTAAGCATTTTACTTACGTTTAAAAATAACATACAAATTTTTAATTTCAGGATATAATCAGCACCTGCTGAAGAAATGATGATGTCTTCATTTATATTATAGAGGAAGTAAACACATGATCAATTTAGTCAGATGAACCAAGAAGAGGAATCAAAGGCACAGTGACAAAGGGAAATGTCTTCAGACAATGTCATCAGTGGCAGTTTGCTTCATTCATTTGAGAGAACAGAGGGCACAGTCTGAAAACTGGACTAGGCAGGTTTGCTCCTCAGACAAGAGCGTTAACTGCCTGTGACCCAGTTACAGAGCATTCCCTCCACCTTCCCACAAAGATCTTCATCAGGAAGGAGCACCAGCACTCCTGGCAGGAAGTAAAAGATGCTCCTGTACCACCACCTCCTACTGAAGAGCTTTGGGCAGAAACCACAGGCTTGCAGTGCACCAAAGGCACTAGAAGTCATAGAATGACAGAACGGTTTTTGTTGAAAGGTACCTTAAAGACTGTCCAGTTCCAACTCCTTTGCCACAGGCAGGGACACGTCACACTAGGACAGATAGTTCAAAGCCCACTACAACCTGGCCTTGAACACTTCCAGGGATGGAGCATCCACAACTTCTTTGAGAAACTTGTTTCACTGCCTCACCACTTTCACAGTAAAGAATTTCTTCCTAATAAAGAATTTCTTCTTAATATCTAATTTAAACCTACTCTCTGTCAGTGCCCGTGTAAAAAATCTCTCTTCTTATTTTTTTCATTTTTAAGTCACCCCTTCTTCCTGTCGTGGGATCTGTTGTGACTGGCCAATAGTACAAGCCCCTCTCTCCTTACCTGCCCCCTCACCCCGGTCACGCAGGGGCATGACTTCCATTGGGAACTGAGCCTGGGGAGCCTGTCACTGCTGAGCCCTGGTGAGGGTTGTCCCTGTAGAATCATGGAAAAATGGGTTGGAAGGGACCTTGGAAGGGACCATCTAGGTCATGACTTGTGTGTTTAAGCCTTGATATTGTAAGAGAATAGTTTGTGAAACTCATCTACAAATCTAGGCAAAAGCACACCAAAATCAGGAAAGTTCTCCATGGTGAGAAAGCTTAAAGCAATAACCCCAAGTTACCATCAAGTTACCAATTTGTTGTTTCTGGGGGTTTTCTAAAGCAGATGTTTATTACTCTGCCTAATACCCACAACATTATGCTAAGCGTGAACTGCACTCAGAAAAATATCCTTACAATGACAAAAAATAACATATGGAGATAGAAACACAGTTTTTTAAAGGCTGCTTGTTTCATCTGCCTTGAAAAGGGCAGCTTTAGTGCCACTAAGTCATCTGCTGGTTTTCTCTGTTCTGAATAATTGCAATAGGACCCTGTGAATTGATTGAGAGACCTTCTGTTTTAGTTATATTGCAGGAACCAAGACAGTGATGTGGGGCACAAGTACCTGCATGACTTTCTGAAACTCCAACATTGAGCATAACAGAGTGACCCATAGTTAGTCAGAAATCATTGCTGACCAGGAGTTCACACTGATGGCAATGTAGGTGCCAAGGAGGAGGCTGAAGTGTGGAGGAGGGACAGAAATAGCAGAGTTAAAACCAGGCTTATTTGGATCTACCTTGGTTTAAACTGCTGGGGTTTTTTCACGCTTTAATGTATTTACTTCAGGTACCATCATTTTCAGGTCATCACAGCCTCTTTTTTCTGCTGTTTCATGTCCTGGCTGAGTATATTCACACGTCATCCACTTCTCAACCTTATCAGTACTTTACCCATTTTTGCAAACATTGCCAAAATTCCTTCTTAAGCTCTAAAACTCAGAAGTATTTTACTTGAAGTTTGCTGCTTCTATTTCAGACTTGAAGGAGACTTGTGTGTCCAAAACGTTGTCTGTTTTCTTTCCAATTATATTATTTAGTCTATAAAAGATATCCCTTACAAGTCTGTTCTGCTTTTAAAAAATCTGTCTGTTTCCATGTAAGTTACTATTAGGAGCAATGTTTCCTGTGGCAATATATGAGATAATTAAAATTAAGAGTTTACAGTTTTTGATGTTTTGCAATTAATTAAAAACTATCAATGACCAAAAAAGCAGGGATATGTATGTATTTATAGTATGAAAGAGATACTTGTAGGTATTATAAAATCCTTTTACTCACCCACCTGAATATTTTTTTCTCCAAACACAGACACTTCAAGCCACAACAGCTGTTCAGACGGTAGAGGTGGGATGAGCTGCAGATTGACAGAATTCACTGCAATGTGGCAAAAAGCTGCTGCCTACAGAATATGTGGGCAAAAACATATTAAAGCAAAGAGAAAAATTAATTGTGAAATGTGAATGGCATAAACATTATTTTTCTGGCCCATTCACATGTGCCTGCACAGATTTGGAAACAATGAAGAGCTGGTCAGGCACTGGCTGGTGAACATGCAAAGCCTGACTATGGTGTTTACATGAGAACAGCTGGTCTTCCCTGTCTATGGGGTCCCAAAGTCTCCAGTGCCTGGTGTATCAGGCTGCAAGCTGCTTTATTTTCTCCTTTTCTGGCATTAGCAAGAAGTGCTCTCATAAGGGAACATTTTGGATACGCTTGGATTTTGCCTAGACCTCTTCTCTTCTTGGAAGAAACCTGACCCTTGGACTTACATTTCTCTACTAACACAAAAAATTATTCTACTGAAATGAAACTTCAAAATGAATGCTAGTATGATTAGTATTGATGAAGCAGTAATACTCTTTCTGCTTCACAAAATACATGCATTAATTCATCTCTGACTCCAAGAACTGAGCTGCTAAAAAATTTAGCTGAAGTTTTATTGAGAGGTTTTTATGACTGACAAAACATGTATTTCATATATTCAGGATGTTTCTGTTGCAAATCCTGAATGTTTTATTGTCAATATTCAATCTTTCAGAAAAATTAGCTCCATAAAAGCAGTCATAAAACAACAGTAAAACGAATGTGTCTTTACATGAAAATATATATCTTGAAACAAATAGTTTTAAGCAAGGATCAGGAGATTTACAAAAGCATTGGTTTACTCACCATAAGATTCTTCTGTTTAATTACAACTGTCAGACACAATTGAAGAACATGAGAATTAATTTGCTTAAATATGAACTTTATAAATAAGCAAAAGGATTAAGAAAAAATAAAGACATTTTATTCTGTCCAATATGAGATATTTCCTCAACAGATAATTTTGGTGATTAATGAACTGAACATCTACATTTTGTTTCTTGGCAGTTTTTTTTACATACTAACAACTGTTAGTTGTCACTTTGAGGCACTGCAAAATTACATATNCCTGTCTGTGTCTTTCAGAAAATACTTGTAAACAATTATTGTTGTTTTTTGTGAAATCAATACAAAAATTCTATTCATGCCACAACTTGCATAACATCTCCTAACTGTGTTCACTGAAGGAATTGCACTCCATATCCCTCAACTTCTTCAGCTGTACAGCTTGATAATAAATGTGTGTGGAGTATAGTGAAGTACAGTATCTTCTCAGGCAAGAATCTATAAAGTACATCTATAGTAAACTTCATTTTCCCCATCAATCCAAACCAGAATTTTTAAAGCACTGAATGAGGACCTAATTCTGAATTAACAGTAAAATTATGACAGTTAAAATATATGTTCATTGCCAAGTGGATAGGAACAGCTATTGACAAATGGTATCAATGGCAAAGTATTATAGAGATCTTTGTGTCAGTCCTAGCCAAAGAACTCCCACAGACATTTATCTAAGATAATTAAGGTCAGAAACAGCTGGTTAAAATCCCCTCTAAGAAAAGGAGAAAAGGAAGGCACATTTACTTTCTTCCAAATTAATAGATTGTTTTTATTTTTCCTTTGGAAGATAGAAAATTTTATTAAAAAAAGAATCATGTCCTGTGGAAATATTTGCCTTTCTATCTTTCCTGGCTCTATATTCTGCCTATCATTTTTGAACACATATGCACAAATATGCCCCCTGAAGTTTTTCCTCAAAACATTGAGTGGGTCTCAAGAGGCCTTGAAGGACTTTGAAGTTTGTACTCTCAGAAAGAGGAGGACCTAGAAAATGCAAGCTTATGTTCCTTGGATGTATGTTCCTTGGATGTATGCTATCCATGCTACCAATGATGGCTGTAGCTGACATATGTATCAATTGTACTTTTTTTTTTATAAATCTTTCCTATAAAGGCAAGTACCATCATGCTCTGCAGCAAAAGTAATGAGGTCTTAATTTTTTTCATTTTTTTTTTTTTTTAAGAGGAGTAAAGGCAGTCTTCTCTTGGCTGAAAACTGGGAAGATACAGTTGCACTTTTGTTTCCTGCTGGCTGTTTAGATGATTCCCCATTCAATACCTGTGTCTGGAGCTCCTTTCACTCTTTTGAGGAACCTAGGGCTTNTTGTGAAATGTGAATGGCATAAACATTATTTTTCTGGCCCATTCACATGTGCCTGCACAGATTTGGAAACAATGAAGAGCTGGTCAGGCACTGGCTGGTGAACATGCAAAGCCTGACTATGGTGTTTACATGAGAACAGCTGGTCTTCCCTGTCTATGGGGTCCCAAAGTCTCCAGTGCCTGGTGTATCAGGCTGCAAGCTGCTTTATTTTCTCCTTTTCTGGCATTAGCAAGAAGTGCTCTCATAAGGGAACATTTTGGATACGCTTGGATTTTGCCTAGACCTCTTCTCTTCTTGGAAGAAACCTGACCCTTGGACTTACATTTCTCTACTAACACAAAAAATTATTCTACTGAAATGAAACTTCAAAATGAATGCTAGTATGATTAGTATTGATGAAGCAGTAATACTCTTTCTGCTTCACAAAATACATGCATTAATTCATCTCTGACTCCGAGAACTGAGCTGCTAAAAAATTTAGCTGAAGTTTTATTGAGAGGTTTTTATGACTGACAAAACATGTATTTCATATATTCAGGATGTTTCTGTTGCAAATCCTGAATGTTTTATTGTCAATATTCAATCTTTCAGAAAAATTAGCTCCATAAAAGCAGTCATAAAACAACAGTAAAACGAATTTGTCTTTACATGAAAATATATATCTTGAAACAAATAGTTTTAAGCAAGGATCAGGAGATTTACAAAAGCATTGGTTTACTCACCATAAGATTCTTCTGTTTAATTACAACTGTCAGACACAATTGAAGAACATGAGAATTAATTTGCTTAAATATGAACTTTATAAATAAGCAAAAGGATTAAGAAAAAATAAAGACATTTTATTCTGTCCAATATGAGATATTTCCTCAACAGATAATTTTGGTGATTAATGAACTGAACATCTACATTTTGTTTCTTGGCAGTTTTTTTTACATACTAACAACTGTTAGTTGCCACTTTGAGGCACTGCAAAATTACATATGGCAGCTGTTCATTACAAAGATGATTAGTACCAAAAACACTTGGAGCACTTTTTTTTTAAAATGTAGCTACATTTAAGGAACTATCTTGTGATACATTGTCAAAGAGATAGATACAAGCATTATAAACATTACAAATTATTGTGCTTCTCAGAGTTTCAAATTCGACCTACTAGAAATATTTCTTCTATCTTTTTATAACTCAACAGATGATCTCTGCTGTTGTCATTCCATGTTTATAATTCTTTATAGAATATAATTGGTAAGTTACATTTGATTCAAAATCCATCATCATGATCAGCTAATTAAGACTGGCATTTTACTTTTGTTGCCTTAGAATGTTAACTTCATTTAGTTAAATATGCTGGAAAGTTTCTCAATGCATTCAAAATAATCTATTTTATCATTAATAACTTCATTAAAGTAAATTCTATTCTTGCAATAAAATTTGCAATTAACCTGTCTGTGTCTTTCAGAAAATACTTGTAAACAATTATTGTTGTTTTTTGTGAAATCAATACAAAAATTCTATTCATGCCACAACTTGCATAACATCTCCTAACTGTGTTCACTGAAGGAATTGCACTCCATATCCCTCAACTTCTTCAGCTGTACAGCTTGATAATAAATGTGTGTGGAGTATAGTGAAGTACAGTATCTTCTCAGGCAAGAATCTATAAAGTACATCTATAGTAAACTTCATTTTCCCCATCAATCCAAACCAGAATTTTTAAAGCACTGAATGAGGACCTAATTCTGAATTAACAGTAAAATTATGACAGTTAAAATATATGTTCATTGCCAAGTGGATAGGAACAGCTATTGACAAATGGTATCAATGGCAAAGTATTATAGAGATCTTTGTGTCAGTCCTAGCCAAAGAACTCCCACAGACATTTATCTAAGATAATTAAGGTCAGAAACAGCTGGTTAAAATCCCCTCTAAGAAAAGGAGAAAAGGAAGGCACATTTACTTTCTTCCAAATTAATAGATTGTTTTTATTTTTCCTTTGGAAGATAGAAAATTTTATTAAAAAAAGAATCATGTCCTGTGGAAATATTTGCCTTTCTATCTTTCCTGGCTCTATATTCTGCCTATCATTTTTGAACACATATGCACAAATATGCCCCCTGAAGTTTTTCCTCAAAACATTGAGTGGGTCTCAAGAGGCCTTGAAGGACTTTGAAGTTTGTACTCTCAGAAAGAGGAGGACCTAGAAAATGCAAGCTTATGTTCCTTGGATGTATGTTCCTTGGATGTATGCTATCCATGCTACCAATGATGGCTGTAGCTGACATATGTATCAATTGTACTTTTTTTTTTATAAATCTTTCCTATAAAGGCAAGTACCATCATGCTCTGCAGCAAAAGTAATGAGGTCTTAATTTTTTTCATTTTTTTTTTTTTTAAGAGGAGTAAAGGCAGTCTTCTCTTGGCTGAAAACTGGGAAGATACAGTTGCACTTCTTGTTTCCTGCTGGCTGTTTAGATGATTCCCCATTCAATACCTGTGTCTGGAGCTCCTTTCACTCTTTTGAGGAACTTTAGGGCTTAACTCTTTAATATACTTTAGTGACCTCAGAACTAATGCAAAGATATTGCCATCCATAGTCTAGAGCTACTTCAGAAGGAAGTAAAGACCCCTCTGACTGTTGTCTAAAATGCTTAACTTCCCTTAATTTCATTGTCAGTTTGGCACTTCAATGCCTTTAAAACTCTGATTTTTTTTTTCTAGGTTAAAAAAGTCTGGCTGAATTTTGCTTTCTCTCTATACCTTTCATTACAGTATTTTAGTTTTACATCCAATATCTATTTTATATCACTAGCAAAAGTTTTAAGACTTTCTATACTGTAGGTTATATACCTTTAAGTACAGTCAGCAGACTACAGTATTTGAAGCTGTAAAGGTGGTGACTGTCAGGTTACACAGACCATACTGCTTCCACTTGCATACCACCAAGTTCTTTTAAGATAATGTGCATATGTTAAATTAATCACTTCCTTTGTAAGCACATTTAAAATAGTTCCAAGTTGAATGTCTACAAGAGAGAATATTTACTTAAGGAATCAACCAAAGCTTTGCTGTAGTTTTTTAAATAGCTTCACAAATTGAAGGAAACATTTCCAAAAAAAAAAAAAAAGGTGATAATGTTTCCCTATTCTTGCTTCAGGCACATAAATGTTATTTCCTCTGCAATGTCATGTATTGACCATCTGAAACTTGATAAATCAGAAGATAGATTGCAGTGGAGTTCTATGTATTTAAGTATCAAGCTGATCCATAACTTTCACAGCAACCAAAAGCCATTTCTTGTCAGTGCTGTCCAGAATATATCCTGACAGTTCAGTGGGAGTTTCAGTGCCATTTATTTTCAAATCAATACTCAATTACTAAGAGGAAGATTCACTCCCTTGCCCATTTTCAAGATGAAATTATGGACTAGAGCAATAACACTTAGTCAAGGCAAGCCACTGTCCATTAACTCATGATGCTACCAAAAACCCATCCAGACACTTTATTAAAGCTCAGTCTTTTTTCAGCTTTTAATTAATCATTGTGAAAAAGGCCTTTCACATTGTGACTGATGACCAGAGAAAACAATTTTCTCCTAACTGCCTTTTAATTTCAACTCTGGGAGTGCTCATTGACTGAATCTCACAACAACCCATCAATGCTAGTTTTTAATGTGTTTTCTCCTTTGTTATTGAGAAGAATGGAGTGGCGATGAGGCTTTGTGCTCCTCTTCATAACTCAAGTAATTGATTCAGTAAATGCCTCACATTTGCTAGTGGATAAAAAGTGCTGTCAATGTAGATAGTAGGTACTATATAAATTACTCCATTAACAGGAAATAAAGCTATTTACAATTTTTAAAGTGTAAAGTGTAAGTGGCTTTAAAAAAAAAGAAAGGAGTACTACTTTCTACATGACTGTACAGGGGTTTTTTTCTGTAAATGCTAGCAGTAGTATACAAAGAATCTGAAAAAGATTAGCAGACTAAGGCTTGAACCCTGCAGCAGTGTGCCTGCGTAGTAGCCTATTGCAAACTATTCTCCTTGAAGAAACTCAGCACTATAAAGTTACTTTTGTGGAAAAACATGAAGTGTTCTTCAACAGTGGTCATATAGCATAAGTCTTGCCTTAATTTTCTGTTATTTTGGACACTGGAGGATAAGAGATGAAAGACACTTCACTGAGAAAAGAAAAAAAAATTGAATTGTAAGCAAAGAGATTTGTAAGCAATTGTAGGCAAAGAGTGTGTTTGAAGAAGCAAAGCATTCATTAAAAAGACTTTGTACCTTCCAGAAATATAATTTTCCTCTACATCTGACAGTGAAATCCAGGAAATGCATATGTGGTAAAGACATGCTCTCATCAAAGCGTGTTGGATAGAGAATAATGCCAAAAGTAGGTATACTGTGCGTATTGCTTCTGTCTTAAAACAATAAAAGATACTTGGAAAGAGTTTTATGTTTAAATATTTACATAGGATTTTTTCACGTAAGCCTATGTGTTTGTACTCATTGGCAAATAAAAATATCACTCAATTTTAAAAATGGATACTGAATCACCACACTTTCACACACGATAATATAAAAAAATATATATTCCTTTAATATCATGATTATATAATAATTTAATAGATAACTGAAGCACCAGACATGACTGTTTTGAGGCCATAATTTAAAGATTAGGTACTTTCTTANAGCCTGTACATGAAAAAAACATAAACATATGACAACAGTTCAAGAGTCTTTGTCTGATCTAGAAAGGATTATCTGTAGATATTTTTTAGCACAGTAAGTCATGTACATTTTCTGGCTTTGTGAAAGTGAAAGGGAAAGTTAGTTATTTTATCAGTGCACAATAAAAAAAGTCACTGGAAATATAGGAAGAATTCACAGGATAGTCTATTAAATCTGCCATATTGAAGTCTTGTATAACATCAGATGTTTTATTTTGTATGTTAACTCTACCACTGAAACCAGTTTGTTTGCCACCTTCCTTGCAGTTTATATCAAAGGCTAATTATATTGTGTCTTATCCTTGCTTTAATTTTTCTGAGTATGCTGAATTACTTGATACTTCCTTTTTATACATCACCTATCACTGTCACCATTTTTGGTCACATATGCACTGTTTGTTCCCCACAATCCTTTTATCTTCTCCTAAATTATTCTTTTGAAAAATCAGATTAACCTGATATGGACTGTCCATTTTCAAAAACAGTGTGAAAGAATTATCTTAACTTTAACCTTGCACTTTTTATAGCCTTGCCATCCAATCATCTGGGTTTTTTCAAATTTTTAAAATTTGAACTTTTAATTTTTACTGATTGTTCATGATTTTCTGCTCTTTTATTTTGATACATCTTCTTTTACCACTAATTCAACTCTTGACTTTACCATTGAAACAAATAAGCTTTTAATCAAAGTTATATTCTTTCTGGATTATGAAATCTTTTCTTAGCCATCCATAACTCCATTTTCACTCTTTTTTTTTTCCTTAGCCATGTGTTTCTTCCAAGGCTGTCTCATTCATAACTCCCAATTTGCAAAGGTTTTGGAAAATTAACTCTTTTACAATATTACTGTACCCACATTTTGTTTAACAATGTATTCCAGATGTACTCACTGATTCCAGTGAATCAGCAGTTCTAGATTACTGTACCTTTTATGTGAAGATGAATAGAGTCTAATGCTTGACTAACATAATCAAGCAGTGACTTTTTACTGGAAAGTTATATATGTTTAGTAGAAAGTCTTCATAATACTAGAATAGTT
>WEIV01005500.1:330-22689 GCA_013390005.1 Calyptomena viridis | reverse complement strand
TGTAGTGTAGTAGATACAGAGAAACTTACGTGTAATAGGACTGTTGTTTTCATCTCCTGGTATCCATGAGAGTTCAATGCTTCTTTCTAGTTGACCTGTCAATTCCAAGTCAAAGGGTGGATTTGGCCGAGCTGTAAATCAATTGAACACAAAGTAAATATCCACACCCGAATATGCAGTGTCATATTTGAAAAAAAAAAAATCCTTACATTCCAACCAAAAGAATTCCACAAATAGAGCAGGGCAGATATACTCACTTATGTAAACATGACTTAATAACCATTAACATGCAATTGTTTCAAAAGAGATGAAAAACGGAGAACTGATATAACCTGTTAACTTCCATACATGAACAAGAATCTGTATTTATTTTTGTATATATCTGAGTACACAGTGATATAAAAATGTAATGAGATGCAAGGAATTATGAAATGGGTGTTTGTGTATCTTTGAATGATTATGGGTGACTATCTATTGTATTAGAAATATGCAATAAAACATAGGAAATAAAGAAGCATTCACATCAAAGGTATTCTAAAAGCACTACAAGTATTTTTTGAGTGAACTCAAAACAAGTATAGTTCAAACAGAAACTAACTGCAAGTTACCAAGTCATTTATTTTTTGCCGTCCTTTTAAAAAAGTCTGGACATACCATGCAATCTGTTATTATGCATCCTTATAATGCATAAAGATGTACCTGTCCATTCTAATTCCCAAAGGCAATTCATTATATGATTTTTTACATAAAAATCAAGACTAATTAGTAAGTTCATTTAAGAATAAATAACCATTTTCACTGAATGTGATAGGATTCACATAAAAGTGCTTAAGACTCTTATACTTAGAAGTGTTTTAGCATTTGCACTTTAAAACCCAAATTGAGAAAACATGCTACCAAATTAAAGGCTTTGTAATGTCAAATTTAAGACTGTATCTGACTAGCAGATTTTTTTTAATATCAACTCTAATTTTAAAATCTTAGCAATTTCACCAATTGTAAGCCAAACTGGTCAATATGGTCATATTTATCTTATGAATGGAGTAAAATGAAGATAAACTCTGAAATAATTGTTTCAGGCCTACAAAGCTGTCATCAAAAGCAATGTTAACATACACCATTATTTGGTTGGTGCCATTTCTTTGATAGTGAATCAGCTTTCAACAAACAGCTGGATTTATCTTTCATATATTCATTTGTTACATAACTAATTTGCATTACAGCATACTCGATGAGAAAAACACTGTCATACTATAACAACCTTAATTAAAAATAATTTATCTCTGAAAATCACTTATTCCCTAAAATACAGAGCAGCCTGCACTTGTAAAATTCCAAGTCCAGTACTCCAGTAATGAAGCAGTCGGTAAAATGGGATGAAACCACACAAAGAGACACAGACACACACACACAGAGGAAAAGGGGAAAAAAAATAGATTTTGCACTTCGCAATAGGCAAATAAGAAATATATCTGCCAGATGATGTAGATAGAGAACTTTGTATTAGTTTACCGTAAATGACAGCTGGAGTTGGGGGAGCGGCTGAAAAGAACATTAATATAAAGGATTTAATCAGTTAGTAGCCAAAGAAACAGAACACTGTAGGTAAAGACTATAGTTATTAGAGACAAAAAAAAGTTAACTTATTTAGAGTAAATGGCTAATTTAAAATAATACACTGATAATTTTTCACTGAAAAGTTATAAAAGTATTCTTGAATATTTTTTTTTTTTAAATGAGGCTAGATCAAGAAAATAAATAAAGCACTCTTATAAAAACTTTTCAGTAAGTACCATTTGTTTGTCTTAAATCATTCCTGGATAGGCACGAGATCACAGCACAATTTTAAAATACAAACATACTTGACTTTGATTCTCAGCTTGAACTCAGGTGGAATCATTCAGGAGAACGACTTAAAACTTTCTTACAAATTGGAGAAGGTGCAAAGTAATATATTTGGCAATAATCTGCAATCATAAAAACTTAACAGAGAACTAAATTAAAAATATAATCCTTGGGAAGTTACATAACCAAGTATGCTCAGTCTTTCTGAACCATAATTTAGTTGTGAAAGAGATTCCTAAGAGACACTAAGTTGATGACAGGGCTGGAGCACCTCTCCTGTGAAAACAGGCTGAGAGAGTTGGGGCTGTTAGAAGTGAAGGCTCTGGGGAGGCCTTCCAGTACCTACAGGGCGTACATGAGAGTTGTACAGGGACTTTTCACAAGGGCATGTAGTGACAGAACAATGAGGAATGGCCTTAGCTGAAGGAGAATGGGTTTAGATTAGATATTAGAATTTTTTTACTATGAGCATGGTAAGGCACTGGAACAGGTTGTCCAAAGAGGTGTGTGAAAGGTGCCTCTGCCCAAGGCAAGGGGGTTGGAACTAGTCCTTTCCAACCCAAACAATTCTAGGATTCTTAAATGCTTATGAACAAATACTCTGCTAGCTTAGAGGTGGTCAAAATAAAAACCTATATGGCAAAACCCAAGTGTGTCCTATAGCTACTGGACCCTTTTGTAACTAGCTGATTCAAAGGCAAACTTTAGGGTAAGAATATATTTTTGGAAAGTTGAAACACATTTACACATATGCGGCATTTCTTTTGTCCTGTCCTAGAAACCAAAACTATGTTTGTGCTTTTCACTTTAAATCTAACGCTGTTTTCATACTTAACAGTAATTAAACACAGTTCTGCTATCATAAAGTTTGAGAGTATTCTTACCAACAACAGTAAGCACAGCACTTGCTGAAACACTGTCCAGAGTAGTATTAACTATGCAAGTGTATGTTCCATCATCTTTATCAGTTACATTCATAATGGTCAAGTTGTCTTTACCAACTAGAAACCTGTAAATACAATAGATTCAGCCACTGATTTTTCAAAACTGGCACTGTTATAAGAAAATTGCATAAGACATTATGAAATTCCACATACTTGTGTATTTCAGCGCATACCTAAACAGGAAGGTAACCTATGGGACAATGTCAGCTTTTATTTTCTACATTCTTCTTGACCATTTTCCCACACTAACTATCCATCCTAATGCGATTTTCTTTCCAGACATACTCAAACAGCTTTTAAATATACGTGATCTAGAGCAAAAGAACCTTCCATTGTTCGGCTTCTTATGTTAATTATCTTCTCCTTATGCTTGATATACACGGTCAGTGTGCATCATTTTTATAAATGTTTACATCTCATTTTACCTTTAATTCTATCTTAATATTTTCATCACACTAGGTAAGTCCTTCAGTCACCAAATATGGGATAGTAATTACATTTATCAGTCTTCTTTGGTAAATGTCAATAGGTCAATATGTTCCTTTCAAAGATCAGGAAAAGGAGCAGACAAAAGGACCTAGAAAATTAAAAATAAAGAAAAACTATTTGGTCCTTACCTTTCATCATCTGGTAGTTCATCATTGTCCTTCAACCATACAACTGTTGGTATTAAAGTAGCATCATGTTTTATTATACACTCAAATGAAACTTGGCCATATCTCTGAATCACCTTGTATTCGGGCTGTTTAATTATCATGGTTGGATCTGAAATTTAAAATTAGTATCAGATATTTAGAAAGTCTGAAATTCTGCACTAATCAGTGATGAACAAATGACTGATTTCTTACCTTTAATTTCCAGCTGCACTTCATTTTGTATCTTTCCTAATTCATTTCTTGCTACACATGTGTATGTACCAGTACTATCCTTCTGAGCCACTGGAATTTCCAAGGTTCCATTATCATGGAAAATATATTCATTTCCACGCAAGATGCTACCTTTCACTCCCTTAAACCTTTACATAAAAAGTAACATCATTATCTGGCATCAAAGTTAAATTCGGTAATATTTTATTATCAGAAAATGCAAACTTAGGATTGTCACACGAGAAAATACAGACAGAATCACATAGAAATTTAAACTTGACTCTGGAGGGATAACTTAACTGCTGTTACATTAAGCATATGTAATATTGTATTAGGATATATTTTAAAATACACTATTTTAAAATTGTAAATAATGTTAAAATAGTTTTAAGGCTTTACATGTTTGTTTCCATAGATAAAGCCAGCTCATTTCCCATAACTTAAGCACAACTACAGCTTACCATTCAATTTCAGGCTTAGGTGACCCAAAATAAGCACAGTCTAGTAATGCAGGACTATCTGCAATGACCTGATATAGCTTATTAGCAGGAGTTAGAATTCTCGGAGGCTCAGCTGAAAAGACAAAGATATCTGGATATAGATATGAAGATAAAAACATAGAATACAAAGACATCAAGAATGGCCTAAAGACTTATATGTTAACATCCTTCTCTGAAGTGATTTCTGGTCTCAGTCAAGGTCCAAATACATTCTACTAGCACTAGCCTGAGGAAAAGCTAATGCAGAGGAATTATGTTACGAAAAACAAATGTTTCTTGCCCGTTTATGAATAATAGTAATGGACACCAAAGGCAAAGATTTCAATTGAAAAATTTGAATCAGTATACACTTCAAGAAGATAATCTCCTGGGAACAGACTGAACTACGTAATTCCAAACAAACCTACAGGCAGAAAGAAGTTAGGATTTGTTTTTGGTGTAACACCTACATTTTCTTTTTTGGAAAGATACTGTCTCTCAATCAACAGATTGGCCACTTCCTGCATGAGAGTCATTAAGAGGCCATTCTGCCTAGAATTTTGTTACTAACTTTATTAAATTCAGCAAGAATTAGAGGCCACAACATTTTGTAACCAGAAATGCATTCTTGCGAGGCCTTTAAGACATGCATAATTATTTTAAGAGAGATAAAATTCTTCTGAGTTTTCTCCAGCTTTCACAACTATCCTTCTTACATAGGTAGAGTGAAAGTGAAATTCAGGAATATCCTAGAAAAAATAAGTATGTATACACTTGCTTTTTACAGGGGGCAGGAAATACATTGATTCTCACTGAAGACCTCAAGCAAGGCTTGAGTACAGTCTGTGTAGTAACAGGAGACAACGAAATACGTAAGAAAACGGAAAAATATAAAATCTGATTCTTACCCAGAACATTCACAAATGCATTTGCTAGCAAGTACCCATATTCATTAGAAGCATTGCACTGATAGACAGCACTTGACCTTTCTTGCACGTGTGAGAAAATAATGGTGTCACCATCTACCTTTCTGCTAGGATCTTCTGGGGCAACTGTTGGTGTAAAGAAAAAGAATTATTGCTTTTCCTAAACTGTTGTTGGAATATAAATTACATACTTCTGAAAAGAAAAAAGAATCTGAAAGACCCTTTATGTTTTTTCCTGGGTGACTACTCATTGTTAAAGATGTGAATTTTAATACAGTTAAGGAAGTTCTTTCAATTCTACAAATACTAACTCAGAATGGTACTGTTCACATTTTTGGAGGGTTTTTTGTTTGTTTTCCAAAGAAGTGAAGCTAAGATTGCATTTTGCATGCAATACAGCTGAAAAAAAATAATATGACAAGCTTCAGGCAAATACAGATAATATCTAGAAAAATATGGAAGTATTTTTGAATGTCAAAAGAAAATGCTGATAGAAAATGCTCTGTGACTTTAAAGTTTCAAATCAATTGTTATACCATAATTAATTCTCCAAATATAAAAATAGCCATTCTTAGTTGAAAACTATCTCAGAGTAAAGCTTAAGTAATTCCTTTGCACAAAATCAAGAAACAGTCTTCACAGGAGCAGAGTTAGTAATTCAGTAGGTGGCACTCTTACCCTTATGTAAGAATTATACAATGCCATTTCCTGGACTCTTCTGGAGTAGCCTGAGCTGTCAAACAGCTCTTGCATCCCAGAAGCACCAAGGACGTAACTAAAGATAAAATTCTAAGATTATACTGAAGAATAGTAGCTGTCAGTTATGATCCAACTGGATGGTGTTAGAGGTACAATGAGAAAAAATTTAGTTTGTAACACCACACTGCATAAAAATGCACAAACTAGAGTTTAATATTTTAAGAAAATATTAAATAGAAGCAACTTATATTATTAATGCATTTAAAAAGCAGATATATTATTCGTATTGAAAGTTAATGGTAAAATTACTGATCTACTAATATGAAAAATAAATGTATACATTCTAGTTTGGATCCATCATCAAAATTAACACCAGCATTGAAACTTGAGAAAATAAGTATATTTGTGGAAGACATTTTTATGTAAAAAAATTCTCATTTCTTTGGACTCACAGAAAAGATCAATCAACTAAATTAACATCAATTTTCCTTAAGTGACAGGACTTTTAGATTCAGATAATACCATATTACTTATCTGTAACGAAAATGGAGAAATTTCTCCTGTATTTTCTCTAAGTATCTATTACTGAATTCTGTACAAGAGAAGAAATCAGATGAAGGGGACCACAATTCCCTGCTTCTGCTAAAGGGTATTTCCATCTTGGGTGAACTCTAAGGCCATTTTTCATGCAAAGTAATTACATCAATTTCCAAACAGTTGCCTCAAGAACAGTTTTCAACTCCATTTTTACCTCTGGTCTTCCATCACTCTGAGTTCAAATCAACATCACAAATTCAAGAATTTCAGAAAAGAAGAAAATGTACCACTGGGATTTTAAATACTTATTCTCTGGATTTCTGGATTGCTGGCACTTATTTTTCTTTTGCTTTACTTCTATCGTGTTTCATGTTTCATATTGCTTCCTATTCAATGTAAATGCCATTTTCACTAAAAGATTCATGGGCTGAAAATAGACGGAGCAGGTGAGTAGCCCAGCAGGCAGGCCAGCCAGCTGTGAGAAATGGTCTGTTTCTGCATACAAATCACAGTTAAACAGAAAATAGGCACAAGTTCCCTCCCAGGAGGATGGAGATCTGCCCACAGCCATTCCAATCATGGTTACTTCCTGCCCTGGGCTCTGGGCTTCCCTCCACTCATGTCCTCTGAACCCTGCAGCAATTTCTGCACGCAGACAGGTCTTTAAGTGCACAAACTGCCCTCTCTTACACTTCCATACATAATAGCTCACAGGCTGATGGCAGGGTCAATCCAAAGAGATGGGCACCATTAGTTCAACTCTCTATGACTGAAGAAGTAACTGGGTCATAAAAGAATGATCTAACTGTTAAATTATTATGTAAATGGAGGGAGAGCATCTTCCCTTCCCACTGCTTTATTTAAAGAAAAAAAGAGATATCCTTTTTCAGTTATCCGAAGGAAAGGAGCTAGGTGCTTGTTCTCAGAAAAGGGCTTCAAGCTATGGGTCTCAAGAGGAAAGAAAACAGGAAACTGTCAGGTTAGTCAGTGCTTTCTTTTAACCCGTCTAGGCACTTGCATGCTGAAGGGCATTGATTCAAAAGCTCCCTGTTGAGATTGGCATCTAGTTAACACTCTGTCTTCTGACATACCTCATCCTCCCACGCAACACCAACGGAACCTTCATGCCTTTGCCCATGTATTACACTGTGTCTTTCAGGGCCAGGCCATACAGGTTAGATGCTGTATCATCCAGCTTTTTAAATGATCTTAAGCACATGCTGCTGCACACAGAGCACACTGAATTGTTGAGATTGGAAGGGACCTCTGTAGGTCATCTGGTCCAAACCCCTGCTCAAGCAGGGCCACCTAGAGCCAGCTGCCCAAACTGTGTACAGATGGGGGAGGGATCACCTCCCTCGACCTGCTGGCAATACTTTTGTCTAATGTAGCCAAATAACTTCAGCCTCTTTGCCATAAAGGCACATTGCTGGCTCATCGTCAACTTGGCGTCGACCAGGATGCCCAAATCCTTTTCTACTAAGACACTCTCCAGCTAGATGACCCCCAGCATGTACTAGCACTATTGTTGTTCCTCCCCAGGTGCACAGCTTGGCCCTTCAGCTTGTTCAGCCTGTTTCTCCAGCCTTGACAAGATCTCTCTCAATGGCAGTATGACCTCTTTGGTATATCAGCCACTCCTCCCACTTTTGTGTCATCAGCAAACTTATTGAGAATACACTCTGCCTCATCATCTAAATCATTAATGAAGACAAGAAACAGGACTGACCCCTGAGGTACACCACTAGTTTTGAGTTACAAAACTAGACCCCGGCTGGATTTTGTGCCACTGACGACCCTCTGGGCCTGGCCATTCAGCCATTTTTCTATCCACCTCACTGGCTGTTTATCCAGCCCATACACCAACAGCTTGTCTATGAGCATCTAAAGAGAGACACTGTCAAAGGCCTCACTGAAGTCTAGGTGGACATTATGCACTACTCTTCCCCTCAACTACTCAGCCAGTCATTTCATCATAGGATTGTGTCAAGTTGGTCAAGCACGACTTCCCCTTGGTGAAGCCATGCTAACTAGTTCTGACAGTTTTTTTGTCGTTAATGTGCCTGGAAATGGTTTTCAGCTGCTCCATCACCTTTCTAGGGATCAAGGTGAGGGTGAGAGCTTGTAGTTCCCTGGGTTCTCCTTGCTCTTCTTGAAGATAGGAGTAACATTTGCCTTCCTCTTGTCCTCGGGCACTTCTCCAAATTATCATGATCAATCAAAGATTATCAAGAGTGTCCTTGCAATGACATATGCCAGCTTACTCAGAACTTGTAGGTGCATCCCATCAGGGGCCATGGACTTACATATGTCCAGTTTGCTTATAAACCCCATGACCTGATGCTTTTCCACCAAGGGTACATCTCATTCTAGTCTTTCCCCCTAATCTCTGGGACCTAGATTTCTGAAGGTCAGTCTTCCTAGTAAATAAAAGACTGAGGCAAAGTAGGCATATAGTACTTCAGCCCTTTCCATAATCCAGTCTTTTTTTGTTCCTTTTTTTTTCTTTTTCTAGAGAAAAGGAGCAATGGTAAGGCCACTCAAGCACTGCTTGTTTGCCCTTATGATTATTCTGGTCACATTACAGGATAGCTGCATGAAAAGGAGAAAATGTTTTTGACAGGATAGCCAAATCTGAATTTGGCACTGATAGGCAACGCTATGTAATACTTATAACAGGCTTGTACAACCCGTATATGAATAATGAGGATTCGGTATAGGAGTTCTGCTGCTGTAAAAGGACATGGAACATGCGCTCTTTAACAGCCAACATTTGCTCCCAATAACAAGGACGCAGGTAAGAAGAGCTTACCTGACACCACACATCAGTGGGTATGCGACAAGTTTTTGTATGCATGTAACCTTTAAGATAGTTAGAGTAAGCTTATGTGATAATTTTTGTATCGCTTTCTAATTTTAAGTGTAGTAAAGAGTATTGATCACTAACCCACCTGTACTTATTAAATATTTTATATACTTAAATTTACTGAATAGAACTCAACAAACTACTAGATCAGATCTGTCTGAGTGATCTCTGGCTCTTCTCATGCAACAGATTTTTATACTGAACAATTGTTGTTGTAGTTCTACTATTACTACAATTCTGTTCTTAAGTTTATGCACAAATAATAGGGAATGCAAATGGGAGTGTGAGATCAGTAATGGCTCTTAAGCCACAATTTTTAACAACTCTAACTTCAGAGATAACTTTGAAGACACTGCTATTGTGGAAATATATGGAGAAAGCTTAGGTACTTTTTTTTTCCATTATGAATGTAGTATATGGTCCTTTTATATTGATACTCATGCTTTTCACCTTCTGAGAGGATCAGCATTTGTATTATGATCATCAGGATCATTTGTGTTATAGTAACATTTGCTAGAAGTACCCTATTCTACTTCTTGACCTACTTACTCTTCCAAAAACTCGCATTCATGAGTAAATTATGAATAAAGAATTTCAAAACTAGAATAGTCTTTCTGTGGTTAAAACTAACTATAATTGAATGACTGGAATGGCAAAGAATGCCCTTTTCTTACCAGTCTCACTTGCTCCTCAGCAAAATATTTTCCTGTGATCATGAAAGTCCTTGTTTCCCCATTTCTGATGGTTCTATTATCTCCGAAAGGACTGCAATAACTATGACCATTCTTTGACTATCTTGCGCAAAATTAAAAAAAACTGACTATTGAAGTTTTTTTATATCTGCTTAAGTTCCTAGGCCAGATGCACAGTTCCAACAGAATGACAGCATAAGCACTGGATAGACACCTACCCTGGCAGTACTGTTCTCTATTGAACTTCTTGAGGTATCAGAGTCCAGTAAATTTCTCCCCACCTACCCATGGCTGCCATGAACAGCTTGTGTGTACTCACGGAAAATATGGATGATGAATCTCTGAGCCAGGGATTCTCAAGGCCTTTCATGAAGGAAATCTAAGGGCTAATGTTTCTTGCTTAAACTCAATGTAACTACTAATGGAGACTAACTCAATCCTAGAGATTCAATGTGAAATGTGATATAAACAAGTGAAGAACATGTTGAAAGAATATAAACAGTGCCTTGAGTGCACTACTTTGTATAAATCTAGGTGTCTGTACCTGGTATTTAACAGCTCATCATGAACTATAAACCATTGAACCAATAAATTAGTCCTTTGTACAGCATTTGCAATGCCTTCCCAAAGTCCAATTATGAAAGTACTTCCCCTTCCCAATTAATCTGGGCTGTTACTTTCTTAAAAGTTGACATACTTTATGCATGGTTGCCCTTTTGTAAAACCATGCTGAATATCTAAGCAGTAAGACACAATGGATTATGCAGCAGTATAAATAATGCAGATCTTGAGTGTTAATTGAAGCACAAGGCAAGGCAGAGTCATGGCCTGAACTTTCAATTGCTACTTGCCAAAGTAATTCTAATTGACCTCAACGGGACTGTGCATGTGAGTTAAAAATACTGCTGTTGGTAAACATTAGGAGGTTAGGTTAGGTCCTTATCACTCCAATGTCTGAAGCATTTTTTTTTTCTTTCAGAAATCCTGGTGTTTTTCTTTTCGGTATTACTGTTGAAGAAAATTAATTTAAATATTTCAGAGAAACCTAAAATCTTACTTTAAAAATATTTTTTTACTCAGATTATTATAATCCTGAACAAAATTTACACTATTGCAATTTTGTTTCATAGGTGCTTAACATACGCTACATTTTTCTTTAATTTCTCTTTTCCCTATTGTTATTTAAGCCTCAGCCTTTGACTAAGATATGGACGAATGGTTCTTTCTTCAAGATTCCCCCTTCCTTGTCTGACTCTATTATGGAAAAACAAAACCGGAAGAATTAAGTATCTCCCAGTTGTGCTTTCCAACAGAAAATTAAAGTATTGCAAACAGATTACTAGGCCACAGGAGGCACATTGTGGGATATATGATGACAGCAGGTCTTTGAAATTCAAATGTAGCTCTTTTTCTTTGCAATCCTGCCATGGGTGTAGCTCTCTCAGCACTACCCTGAAGCTGAAACAGCTGCTTTAGTTTCCTTTTACAGTGATTTCCTAATCATCCAGTTGGAAGATGAGGGCCTCAATTCTATAATTTAGTAACAAAGTGAACAAAAAGGCCCACAGTACTTGGTATACCGTTTCCAGAATGGCTTTTGATAACTCAGAATAATAAAAAATCACAAGAATTTTAAGAACGGCACTTTCTGTGATCATGATGCTTCTCTTAGATGTGCACTACAATGGAACATCTAATCATCTTGCACTTAAATATTTAAGTGGGTAAAACTTCCCCAGTTTTATATAAACAAAGCTCTCTCTCTCTATATATATATAAATAAAGCTTTTCTCAGCAGTGAAATTGACCTTTAGAATAAGGCTGAGCTACCCACTTATTTATTTCCTGTGTTCTTTCCTTTTTTTCCCCTACTCAGTTTAAGTGGATAATTTAATTAAAGTCTTTTAATTTTTACTGAGTTCCCTTCAACAAGACTCTGTGTACTGATTCCTGAAGGCTAGTCAGCCAATATATGCTGCTTTTCTATTTGGGAAATGTGGTGTCATCCTGCAGCTGCTTCTCAAAACTCTTAATACTAAAATTTTACTGCTGTTGTGCAAGAATGCAGAACACATCACTGCTTTTCTGGAAAATGTACTTGTCTGTCATTTGAACAGCATGAAGTACAGCTTGGACAAGGAAACAGTGCAAGGCAAAGGTGACTCTCACAGCCAGGTGAAAAAGATTTTACTAGTTAGGAGGACTGAAATAAGAGTTAAACTACCTGGAAGGCAGGATAAAAATCTCCTCCAAACAAACAAACAAACAATGAATGGTAAATACATAGGACATAGCAAAGGAAGAAGTGACCACAAAAAACCCAGAAGTGAAAGTGAAGGACAGGTACCGACCTTTTATGATAAGGCATGCATTATGATATATTTGTATATAAATATACACAACACAAAACTATATTGGTACTTTCCCATTTTCCTGTTATACCATTGTTTGATGAGGTGGCTAATGTCAATTTACATCACTTACTTAACCAATGGAAACTTCTAATTTTAAATCTCACAGTAGAGATCTCAATTTACACTTAATTAGGATTCATGAAATGGGTTATTTGCTAAATATTTCTATATGTTTCAATACATACCCTTACTTTTCCTCCCAAAGTTGCATTTTTTTTTGCTCCAAGTAAGTTTAATCCCACTTGTATACCACATACTTTGAATGTATCTAATGAGGGTTCTCATTTATCTGTTGCTATTTCCTAGATTCTGACTGTAGGGAATCTTTCTCCATGTTCCAAACTGTGTGACATATACTTCATCAACAGACTTTAACAACTCCTAAACTTTTTAAAGTGACACTGTCATACTTTAAACAGGTCACCACAGACCAGTATTGTAGAGTACATTATCTCTCACAAGCCAACAGGGCAGATTGGTCTGTTTTTATACTGTCGTTCTGTGAAAGTGGAAGGATAAAGACAGAAGAACCAAGTGTGACTTTATGGTACAGAGTGTGCCAAGTGCAAACCCAACTGACAACACCCTGCAGTGTCCTCCTAAGTTCTTCCTAAGTCAAGTTGTGCTATGCATAGCAGCTACCTTGTGTCTGTCATACAGCATTGCCAGTGTAACATTGCAACAGTTCAGTCACTCAATTAACCATTCAGGCCTGCTTTTCCTACCCAGGCACACAGAAACAGCTTTTCCACTGCCTTAGGAGTTCCTTTTCTTTGACACCTACTTGGCACAAGCTGTTTGTCAGGTAGTTGCTGACACATTGAGTGAGTTTTGCTGCTGCAGCTTCTTATGCTGAAGCCTGGAAGGCTCAAACATACACTAGCTGCAAATCCTGCAGTGTTCTGCAAATCCTGAAAATCCTACCAGTGCTCTGTATATCCACAGATGTGAGGGCTTCACTTTTTATTTCACACTTAGGATTCCTAGACAACATTAGGGTTGCAGTGGGGCAGCAAAGGAGAGATCCAGCAGATATGACTGCCATAGGAACACAGTGGTAAAAATCACACCCCAGCAAGGACTTTGTGAAAGGCATGGTGCAGCTTTGTTACTACCTCCTGATCTCCACAAAGATACTACTAGCAGAGCACCAGACAGAATAACTGGGAGTATGGTTACACATTTTAGTGCTTTCAAACATATTAGAGGCACATTTTGTTGTTCCACTTTTATGAGCCACAGTATTTTTACAACATATTTTATAATTTAGTATTACCCGTCAGACAAAAACTAATCAAATACAGGCTCTTCATTTATATTTGAAAAATATCCAATCTGATATTCCTCATATTTTCTTATGGTTATGTAAGGTAATTAAGAATCTTACTTGCTATGGGAACGCCATTTGCTAACCAGCTTATAGTAGGTTTTGGGTTGCCATTAGCTCTGCAAATCAATGTTCCATCTTCTCCAGGAGACAAGACCAAGTTTCTGGGTGCTGTTATCCAGTATGGGGCAGCTGAGTTTAGGAAGGGAAAGACAGAAATTATTTTCCAAAATAATATACAGAAAATCATAAGGCACAAGCATGGTAACCAGAAGATAATTCAAACAAGATGCGTACAGATACAGACTTACACCTATATTGTTAGTTCATATATATATATATGATATATATTTATCTATGTGATTTGCAAGGATTAACTGGTAGATTACACATTGGATAAACTGAGCTATTGGCTACCTGTCATATTAAAATCCTGAGATACACAACAAGAGGTTCTTTGTTTCTTCTAGGGTTGCCTGCTTTGAATCTAATTTGCCTTTCCTAAAAAAGCAAGCAAAATTTATCTGAGTATGGGATCTGCAGAGACTAAAGTAGTCTTCTGATTAATTTCAGAGATATCCATGCTTACAGTAGTTAGGCTGTTAGGAATGAATTTAGGTTTGAATATACAAAAAGATTTCATGTCAAGGGTGAAATTTAGAAATGGCAAAACCCTTGGTCTCACTGAATTCAATGGATGATTGCAGTGGGGCCAAATGTTTACCTGAGACAGATGAAAACACACAGAGATCAAAAAGGGTGGAACACTGTCCTTACTAAAAGATATTCATCTATTTCTCCATTCTTTTTACAATAAATAACCACAAAGAGCATACGTTATTACATCTTGCAATTAAATTTCAGATTTTGGATTGACAGACAGATGCAAATAGAAAACAAAATTTCTCTTAAAAAGGAGGTTGAATGTGATTAGAAAATGATGCTGATCTACAATACAATAGATAGATATTTAGCATGCAAAGTAAGCACTACTGCTGATTATTTCAATGACTAATTAGCTGTCATTACAAGTTTTTGTTTCATGGTATTCACAACATACTTACAATTCCTATTTAGACAAACATATTGTAAATGGTCTTAGAACTAGTAAGGCATCATCTTGACTACAATACATTAAAAAGGCAGAAACCCAGAAATGTCAGTTAAGAGACAAAAAGGAAGAAGAATGTAAGTTTGTAAAACAATAGTAAAACTGAGAAAAAAAATAATCTGGGCTATATGAATGGAGCACAGAAAAATAGAGAAAATAAGAAGATAACGAAGACAGATGAGGAGGAAGATATAAAGAACAAGAGAAAGAAGCAGTCTAATTACAGATAATCAAAGGATCCAAAATAAATGTAGTACTGGTGAAATCTAAGAAATTATCTCACTACTGTTGCAGTACAATTTCAATTTAGCCTGACGCTTCATAAAATAACATTAAATTGAAAAAGAGATTTAAGACAGTAAAGCCCTTCCAGTACTAGAATTCAGACTGTTTCATGATTGTTTCCTCAGGGTATTTTTTAACCATTATCATTCATCCTTTAATGTATACTTCATCTTAGAAAGCCTACTTCAATCTTGCATTCTCGATACTTGACAACATCACATTAAGGATAATTTTAGTATTACCTTTCACTGTTACTGAAATGACATGATGTACTGAACCTAGTGTATTTCTTGCTATACATTTGTAGTTCCCAGAGTCAGCTTCAGAAACATCTATAATCTTGAGAGTTTTCTTAAAGTTTTCAAAAAATGTTCTGTTGGCTGGCAGTTCCCCACCCTCTTTAATCCAGCGGATTACCGGTGTGGGTCTGGAGAAGCAAAAGCACAGATCAAATTTACAAACTGAAGAAAAAGGAGTTCAACAGAGTAATTTTTTTAACATATATTTTGGTCTATTCAGCCTGAAGGAGACTGAGGGGAGATGTAATTGCAGTCTACAACATCATTGTGAGGGAAGAGGGGCAGGAATGGCCTGAAGTTGTGTCAGGGGAGGTTTAGGTTGGATATTAGAAGGTTCTTCACCCAGAGGGTGGTTGGGCACTGGAACAGGCTCCCCGGGGAAGCGGTCACAGCACCAAGCCTGACAGAGCTCAAGACGCATTTCAATGATACTCTCAGGCACACGGTGTGACTCTTGGGGATGATCCTGTGCAGGGTTAAGGGCTAGACTTGATGATCCTTGCAGGTCTCTTCCAACTCAGCGTATTCTGTGACTGTGATTTTGAGAGCCTTTACCCAGATTCTGGGGCACATCCAACAAATACAAAAAATATGCCAGCATTGGTTTCTAGGAAATCGCAAGCTGCACTAACACTGTCAATGGCCATCTGTTCACAAGATTAATAATTACTGAATACATTTGTCTGCTGATTAATCTAAAAAACCTGATGGTTAATAAATGAAGACAAGTTTATTTCGAATTTCATTGCACTTCTACTATTAAATTAATGCTTATGGTGCTTTTAAAGGTAGCTTCTAGATAATGACAAGTGTATAATTGTTCTTGTGTGAGCAATATGCTAATGCTTCATGAATATCATAAATTTTACAGCAGAGCTGTAAGGATAAAAAATAATTCTTATGAGAAATCAAGAAAAAAATGTCAGTGCTGAGTAAAGTGCTCAAACATATGGACATATGCTTTTAAAATTACAAGAATCTACACAGTGTTGCTTAGTGAGTACAATGTCCTCTTCCAAATAGTAATGACTAGGCAAATATTCTCTAAGCAGTCTAATATTACACATTTTATAACACAGGCATGTAGCAAGGCTGACTTTTATTTATGGTGTCAGTAATCAAGAATTAATTGTTCTAAACAAAATTTGCATCTGGCCCTTTATGGACAGTATTCCCTCAGTGAATTATTTTTATTCTAATTACATAAGAGCTAAAGACACTAAGCTGTATAACATACAATACTCCGATTTCTTCATGGGTTTTATGCAGGCCTTTTACTGGAGTTTGGATCACATATTTTATTAGGGTTGTCAAAAAGCATGTAAGTATATTGCAGACGAAGATTACCTGAGCTGATGCTACTCCCACTCACAGGTGTGGTTTTGCTAGTGCTACTGATGCAGACACCTGAGCAGAGCACAGCTGAGACACAAACCCTGCACTGATGCTCATATCAAGCTGTGTCAAGCTGTGCAGGAGCAGGCCCTGTGCAGTTTCTGCAAGTGAATGTGTGTGATGCTGTGCTGCATGATTTATGATTATTGGCTTTTCTCACGGCTAACTCAGAGCCCTTTGGATTATATGCCTTTGTGCACTGTAAACATGATTACAGTTTCTGAAATAAGTACTAAGGGTTTTCTACTTCTAACCAATCTATTCTCAGATTTCTTCCTGAGAATTAAAGTGACTTAAGATCAACTTAATTCATTAAATTAAATTGCTCTTTAGTGATCTTTTTCTTGCCCAATAACCAGAAGAAGCAATCTTGCATTGTACTGAAGAAACAAGTACCAATTAAATTCAATTACAATGACAAATTTAATGTAAGGAGCTGAAGATATGTTCTACCAACTCCCACCTAGCTGATCTACTATGTAATCATTAGCATATATAAGTAGCTTTCTTGGTTAGAACAGAAAATTCTTGTCTATTTTTACATCATTTGAGAGCCTAATGATTGTAAACTTGGGAAAAAAACAGAGGCTTTATTCCTAAGTGCAATTACATGGATATTTGCCTGAGTTAATCCTATGTCATTTCTTACTTGTGTCCTTTAAAACCAACAGTGTAACTTCTACCCAGTATATAAGGTTTAGGGATATGAGAAGGCAGAGGCCATAAATATGTTCATAATCAGTTTTAAAGTGTGCTGATGCCCAAGTCAATGGCATCTTCCTTAAAGGAACTCTTTTCATTTTACACTTCTTCTTTGAAACATATAAGCTTATACAGTGGTAACATATTAAGCATCTCTGAAAGGTTTCTCTCCATTTCTTTATTTCTATTTAGAAAAAAACCAAAACTGTCTAAAAAGTAACTCACAATCCTGCTGCAATGCATTCCAACAAAAGCACATTTCCTCTGAGTTCCACTTTGGTACTTGTGCTACCTGTTGGTGTTAGAAGAACTGGCTGCCTCTCTGTAACTGGCTTCGCTGGAACAAGAAAAAATAAAGTAATTAATTTCTAATTTTTATTTTAGTACCCACCAAATGCATACATCCATTCTCCCAGTTTGGACAAAGATTTTGCTCCATATTGGACATTCAACGTCATTGTGTAACATAACATACATTAGGTTTTTGGCAGACATATCTGTTAAATGCCACAATTTTGAGCACATACATGAAAAATGTTATTATTAAAGAAAGGAGCAATTGATACAAAGCATTTACATAGGCAACTATGAAGCCTTAATCCAAAGCAGCCCCTATTCACCTCAGCAGAACGGTTATGGGGAGTAAGAAGCCACTGGTGTGAGGCACAGTGCAAGACTGGAAGTTACCAAAAATTCCTGAGTTTCCAGGAATAAAAATAAATAAAAATAAAGTAATTTTACTCAGAAATATAAACCAAGGGGATGAAAGGTACAGTCTGCTTTGCAGTATTTTAATGTCTTCTAGACAATGTAAGGCATAATTTCAGAAGTTAAGCTTTGTGTTTTCCTCTATATATTTAATTTTAATTCAAGCTTTTCCCAGGATTGTAATTTATTAACCTGTAAGAAATAACCACAGTAAACAGCAGCTATAAATATAAGACCCATTTCTGACATTATACTCTGTTGGCTTTTGAACAATTACAGTATTTCCTGTGCCTTCATGGAAGTCAAAGAGTGTTTTCTGTAATTACAGGCTGTTTTCTGAGAATCTTCTAATTTTCTCTTACAGCAATTTAATATAGAAGGTTAAATTGCTCTGAAGTGCTGTAGAAGTCTGAAACATTACAGCAAATTGTTGTATTTTTTTTAAATGTGATTAGAAACATAATAAACTCTAAGTTTGTTAGGGTATGTGATTTACTGATAGATTAGCATAAATACAAGACTTCATTTTAATACATCATGTGCTATGAATTCCTCACAAACTAGTACAGAAACAACTTAACGTTGTTGGGAGAAAGGGGAGGTCTAGAGTCAAGGACACAGCTGATGGTCACAGCAACAACTAATCTACCCAGTTTCAGCACTGCTGAGACTCATATTGTGAGACTATGGAAATTCAGAAGAATTACCCCCGGTGTTCCTGAGTTGTGAGCCAACCAAACCATGTTTTTCTCACTAATTGTAGTTAATATATTTTTTGTGTGTTCAGGTACTTATTTCTTGTTTGTTCCTTCTGAATAAAATAATTTTTATGTAGAGAAGTAAAATATTCTGTGCCCACGTTTTATTTTAGATTCTCATAAGTTACGTACATATAATGTACAAAGGCCCATTTGACAAGGAAAAAGACAAAACAGAATAAATATCAAGTATTCTCTACATGACACAACATCAAGTGCAGAGTCTAGAACCTCAAATGTTACAGAATCAGTGGTGCTCCAAAGTCAGTCTTGCTAAACACACATACATCTATTCGTGAGGATTTAATTCACAATATACAAAAGACAATTCAACATAAATTAATCGGAAGACCAGCTTAAACACCAAGCAAACAAAACTCATCTTACCCCTGCACAGTTATTTATACAGATAGTATTAAAGTGTAGAGATTGTAATTAATTCCAGTTTCACACTTATGAATTAAGTTAAAAATGAATGGTAGGTACAATAAGATATTAAATACGAAGTGCATCTGTTAAGTGCTTAATTGTTGTTATTTATTATGCAACACATGATATTGAATAGTCCTAGTGATAATGAACATATCAAATTACTAGCTAAATTGGAGAAAAATATAAAAAAGCAACACAGTATAGAAGCAACTAAATACACCATTTTTAAAATCTGTCCCAGTGTTAAAGGACTCATTTATTATAAGCACTTATATTTTTTATGAGCCATATGTTATAATAACATTGAAAAATTAAATATTTGAAACAATCACACTGTGCAGTCCCTTCCTAATGTATGTATTATCACCAGCACTAATTGATACCTTTATTAGAAACTGAAAAGGGAGCAAAAGGTTAAGTAGCCATGGAGGTGAGGTTAGTTAACTAAATGCTACTGTGAAACAGGGAGTATCAGTGGGGACCAGTGTAACTCACCACCATAAATATCAGTGTCACTCAAATTAGCAGCTATAGTGTCATTCAATGAATCCACTGAAATAAACAGAATATCATGAAGAAAGCATACAAGAGGGATAAATAAAAGTTCTGGGAATCAAAAGGTGAGGATGTGGCCACGGTGAGTTAATCAAATGATTGATTAATTTGTTTCAATAATTACAATAATCACAATAACTTTTTTTTCTTGCATCTGAAAACTGTTATTTTCATAATGTATTTTTCCTGTATTTCAAATCTTACAAAACATTTTTTCAAAAGACAAAGACTTATAAAGGGAAAAATTATAGCTTTTAAAATGAATTATATGTCTGGACATCACATTTCAAATTTATACAGTAATGTAATTTGTTATTCAGAATTAAAATCACAAAATTCCCTAGCATAACACTACTTAAATTTAGCATATAACTTGAGAACTCTAGATAAATACTATGTAAGTATGTAATTTGGTAATGCAATACCTACTTGAAAAGACTTTTACAGAAATGGGTTGTTTCTGCTGTATAGTTTGTGTATGATTAAATCTTGCATAGCAGATATAGTCCTCCCGGGTGTCTTCTGGTTGTACATTAGAAAAATAGAGGTCTCCATTCAGACCTTGGGAAACTCTTTCACTTTGAGGCAACCTTTGGAAAGCTAAGGGAAAACAAGAACATATTTATCTCAATTACAATACACATCCCATTATTATGATCTGCAGACTCCACATTTGCTCAGTTACACTGTTTGTGGCTTTGTACACACAAAGACATTTCTAAGTTTCCCAACAAGTTCCTTTGTCTTCCCATTCTTCCCCAGTGGGTTAATCTACAACTTACATGGAGATCTCCAGCTGCTTTTGCCTTCATGCTTTTAGGCTGTATGTCTGCTTGTTTCTTCATTTCTACAGAAATGAAAATCCTCTGAATTTTAACTTACAGGGAAACTCCACCATCTGTGGTCTCGGTAAGCAATGATCTGCTAAGCAAAGACTGTGAAAAGTAAACTACTTCTGCTTAAAAACCAAACTTACCATTATCCATCCAAAATATTATAGGTGGTGGTAAGCCAACAGGAGGTCTGCAGTGCAGTACTAGTGAATCACCTTCACGAACCTGATTTGGTTCTAATTTTTCTTTTGTCCACAAAGGCGATCCTATAGAAAGTAATTTTAACACATACATTAAGTATGGATTGACAAAACTCCAAAATTTATGGGAAAATACACGTAATATTCTAGAAAAACTACACGTATCAGAATCTAAAGTCCTGTCACATTTACTAAAGATTTAATTTTGTTCTTTTCTATGTTTTCTTGGAAGAAAAGTACAGCACTGATTTGCTGAAAGTGTAATCAACTGATGCAAATGATTTTGCCTATTCACTAGAGGTTTTAAAACAGTATCTTGAAAAGTTTTAACTATGATAATGACAAAAAAGTGATGTGCTAACTTAGAAAAAGGAGTAGACCTTCCTGAAACAGTATTATATACACAGTTTTATTAAAATATAAGAACAGCACATTTCAAGCTGAGAAGCTTGAAAAACTAATCTGAGATACAAACACATAGAAAGCTGTAGAAACAGTCTATCATTTTTTATTTCCAATCTATTCCATATTAAAGCTATTACAAAAATTATGGAATATAGGCTTTGTAAAGAGAATAAAAATTGTTTTCATCAATAGCGTGCATTAAAGATTTAAATATTTTATTCTAATGGTAGTGTCATATATACAATTCAATTTTAAACATAATAGGTCATCCAGGTGTACCAAGAAAAATACCAGGTTATTAAATTTTCTAAAAAAAGAATATTTGAGAGAAAATGCAATACAGTACTAAATCTGAGTATCAGAAAAGAGACAGTAGCTTCTAACATAATAACTTTGATGGTGACATTTTTAAGGCAGGAAAACAAAAAAAGAAGAAAATAAGAAAATAAGAAAACTGAAATGTTTCACATTTTCTGAAAATTAAGAGCTTTACTTACTAGAAGGCCTTATAACAATATTGTTGGAAATGGCTGCTCCTCGTTCATTCCTTGCTGTACACTGGTATACTCCTTCATATGCTTCTGCCTTTCCACCATTCATAATATTTATGACAAGGGTCCCTGAATTTGGTTTCATTGTTACCTGTGCGTCTTTATCTATATCAAAATGAGTTCCATTACGCGTCCAGGAGAAGCTAAAATAAAAACAAAAAGAAAAATTTCTTCTTCAGCTGCCTTCTGTAGTTTGTATGGAGAGGAAGAAGAAAAAGTAATTAAGAAAATGCATGTTATTTCTTCTTTAGCAGATAAATAAGACTTGTTCCCAAACAAAATTAGCTAATAATGTAATACAGCACTTTTTACATAAAAAATTTGGTAATATTTTAAGATAAAAGGTTTTGGCTGAACTTGTTAACAGGAGCTATTTCCAAGTCAATATTTTGGCCTTGGTTTTTTTAAAATACGTTAAAGGATTCTGAGGTTAATCATACATGGAAAAGAACCGATTTCCTTTCTACTAAAAATGATGCGGTAACATCTGCAAGAACTGATACTGCTAAAGCTGCATTAGCATTCCTATT
>WEIV01005492.1:4723-24919 GCA_013390005.1 Calyptomena viridis | reverse complement strand
CAGTTACCTGTTTAGATGAGTGAAGTCATTCACACCTGGTTAACATCAAGTAAAAGAGTTGGGGAAGAAGCAAAATCAGAAGTAAAGGCAGAAACAAATTCCAAGCATCAACACCTAAATCAAATCACCTTTACACTAACCATTCCAAAGGTATCAGAGCAAAATCAGACACAGTTTTCTACACTATACAGCTACTTAGACTGAATTAACTATATAGCTTATATTAGTGGACCTTTGGTCTACTAAAATTCTAAGTAGACAAGGCTAAGTTAGTCACTTTGATCTCTGGAAATCTTGCTGGGAAGTCCAATTTTTCATTTCCTCTTCAATTTATAGAAAACAAATATTTTTAAAGCACTGTTATTTCAGTGGCATGCAAGAGTGTGAGAACACCAAATCAATCAAATACCTTTTGGTAATATAGATTAGAAACTGATTTTCAAAGGCTCAATGATTAGCTTTACTTATAGTACAAAACGTGCCCAAAATCTCTTCTTTCTTATGCTAGTTAAAGTCAACAAATACTATAAAGAAAGGTAAAATTCAACTTCTTATAGGACTCAAAAAATACTAGCTATTTAAAAAGATTTTGTCTGTCCTTACTAGTCTGTAAACTTGTTTACCCATATTAGTATTGGCAATTAGGATTTTTCTGTTTGTTTTTTAAGCATGACCATTTAATAGTTTCCCTTATCTTTTCAGTTTTTTCATCCATCCAGTGACTTATCTGATATATTTAAGTTTTCCAGCAGTTTTCACACATATTCATCAAGCTTTTCAGTTATATTTGACCTAATGTGTGTATATATATATAATTTATGTTCTTTTATGTGATTCCCCATGAGATTTACTGATTATTACTGATTATTACTGATTTACTGATAAAAGTCTATTTCCTTGGCCTTAAAGCTGCCCAGGGGAATGACACACATTCATTGTTAGGTTGTGATTTCCAGTGAAGACAATGAATAATATCTGTCACCTATTCATTTCATTAACTTGCTGCAGCTAAGTCTCAACTAATGCTTGTTAGTGCTCTCCAAAGAGTAGTTAGAAACAAGCAACGCTTTCTGATTAGATGTTTGGTTTTCAATATTTGCAATCAGTATTTTGCTGCACATTTTTTTAAGAAAATCCTATTTATGCTCTCTGTCTGTATTATAGCAAGTTCCTGTGAGGCAATATTCCCTGACAAACCAAACTAGAGTCAACTGGAACTGAAACTGGTTCAAATCTGATTGTATCTGTCACTTCCACCTTTAAGTGTGGTAAGCCTTGTAAACAATGTATTGTTTTTCATATCTTTTGTTGCTAGAATGTTCTTATTCAACCTAAAACTATTTTCTGCCAAAAATTTTGAGAGAAAAAAAATAAGAGGTTTTGGATAGACTCTTGTATTTTAAAAGAGAAATCCCACTTCAGGATTTTTTTGTGTGAAATTTCAGTTTCCCAGTGGGCCTGTGGAAGATGTATTGGCTGTACTGAGCTTATGCTAAAGAGCCTAGGGGCTACAGCATTTTCTGGGCAATGGGACATATCATTTGCAAGCTCTCTCTGATTGAGAGGCCTTGAATGAGATCTCTTGGACAGCAAACTCAGAACATTGCTAACCACAAGCATTCTAGAGCACGAGGTTGGGTACAAGAATCATCTTCTCTCTGCCAGTTTTGTCAGCAGTAATGAACCTTTTTTAGTAGCCAAGTGTTAAGAATCTAAACAGAAGAAAAATATTTCTGGAATGCTGCAACTGCGGCGTGGTTGTTTGGGCAAAATTACTACCCAATACCATATAAATACTTTTAGTGAAGTAAAACTCTATTTTTCTATAAATAAACACTTCTCAGAAAAATGCTGCTGATCTTGACAAACACCTCTGTCATCCAGAGATGACAGATCCAAACACCATGTCATCCATCCAGATAAAAACCATTCTGTATTTCAGTATCTTTTTTCACCTGAACTATACAGTTTTTGTACAGAACAGAAATGGTACAAAAATCATTGCATGAAGCTATTTTGAAAAAGAAAGGCTTCCCTTTTCAAATGAAGTTAATGTTATAGAAATTAAATTACTCTGTACTAACAATAAAAAAGCAAATTCTTTTTAGCATTTTTACAATGGTTTATTTTCTGTTTAATCCAGTTCCTGTAAGTTTCACACAGTATTTCTTCCTCTTACATGATTTATTATTCATCTCAAATCCCTTTTCTTTTTTGAGAGGAACCTTCCCAGGTCCTCTATAATTCTGCTATTTATACTATATCAAGAAGTGGTGTGGGAGTTTTTCCTAAAAAAAAAAAAAACAAAACACCAACAACAAACCTCTTATACAGCCCTACAAGTTTTTAAAATTACAATTAGTCAAAAGCCAATTGTTTTGGCTAAAACATACTGTCAAACAATCATATTTATGCTGGTATCCAGATTTGTCCCAGTATCCCACTACGATTTCATTATTAGGGCACACAGATCTGGAGACTGCCTTGCACAGCAGATTGGAATGTACAACGCATTAACAATTCTATATGCACACATCTAAGTCTCCAGCCTGACCAGCTGCCAACCTGCACAGCCCCTGCTCTTGGCCTTCTTACCAGACAGCAGAACTTGATGCCTTTTTCAGCTCCCAGAAGAGACAGCAGCTGTCTTCTGCAAGGCAAGGGTTGGATAAGTAAGTTTGGTTTTCTGGGACTCCCCTCCAGCTGTGTTTGTTCAACAAAACCCACCCACCATGTCACAAGCACAGAATTCATAGAATCACCGAATCATAGAATCAGTAAGGTTAGAAAAGACCTCTAAGATCATCAAGCTAAACCATCAGCCCAGCTCTGTATTTGCCATTAACCCGTGTCCTCAAGCACCATATCCATATATTTTTAACACTACCATGGATGCTCACTCCACCACTTTTTTGGGCAGCCTGTTCCAAGGTTTGGCAAACTATTCTGTGAAGAAATTTTTCCTAATATCCAACTTAAATCTCCACTGGCACAACCTGAGACCATTTTCTCTCATCCTGACACTTGTTACCTGTGAGTAAAGGCCCACCTGGCTAGACTTTCATTTCAGCTAGTTGGAGAGAGCAATAAGGTCTCCCCTAATCCTCCTCTTCTCCAAGCTGAAAAAGCCCAGCTCCATCAGCTTCTCCTCACAGACCAGGAGCTTCACCAGCTCTGTTGCCCTTCTCTGGACTTGCTCCAGCACCTCAATGCCTTTCTGAGAGTGAGTGCCCTAGAATTTATCACAGTACCTGAGTTGTGGCCTCACCAGTGCCAAGAACAGGAAGAAAGTTACTGTCCTGGCCCTGCCGGCCACACTATTTCTGATACAGCCCAGGATGCCATTGGCCTTCTTGTCCACCTGGACACACTGTTGGCTCAAGTTCAGCTGCTGTTGACCAGCAAAAGACCTCAGGTCTTTTTCCATGGGGCCACTTTCCAGCCACTCTTTCCTCAGCCTGCCCAGGGTTTTTGTGACCCAAGGACAGTCAAGGCACTTGGCCTTGTTGAAACTCACACAATTGGCCTCAGCCCATCAATCCAGTCTGTCCAGATCCCTTTGTAGGGCCTTTCCACCCAGTTTTAATTGATTTTGCCTGCTGAGAAATTCTGAGGAAGCTCTGAGTTTCAAAAACAAGACTGTGTCACTTGATCCCTTCTTGATACAAGTAATACTGGCCACAGCCATTCCAGGATCTATAGCCCTCATTTGTAAAGGAGAATCATCCAGTTTTCAGAAGAAGCAACAACAGTATGGATCCCAAAGATTGACACTAAGAATCTGTTCTAAAGATAAAAATACAGTACAAGAAAAAGCGCCAGTATTTCTATTCACAGTCTACTGCATTCCCGACAAGCAAGTCTTATCTGCAAGAAAAAACTTGTTAAACTCATTTCATACTGTGAATGTGAATATGGATATTAATAACCCTCCCAGATGAGACAACATTGAGCTTCTTCAGAGCTGTCTACAGATGCAGGCAGGTAGCATTTGCTTATGCTAGGCTTGTTTGTTTTAACAACAAAACCATAACAATTTTAAATTTGCATTTTCTTAAGTGCAAAATAGGATTCTGATGCAATTTAGATACAGAATTCCAAACATGTAGCTAATACTTACGCATGAATCCCAAGTCATCTCTGTGCTTGTTTCTGGAAATGAGCTTCTCCTCAAGCTTACTTGATATAAAAAATGTTACAGCTCCAATGTTTTTTGGCACAAGAGCATTTAACTACACAACTAATACCTGCTCTGGACTAGTAATTTCTTGTCCAGTTTTTCACAGATGAGACATTAAAAAAATACACCACTATCTATTGGTGATTATAATTTGGTGCCATGATCACATTCAAAACAAATAGTTGTGTTGCCAAAAGCACATATATCATTATTAAGACATTGAGGTTTGCCACAATGGAAAATACCCCAGCAATCTGTTAATCTATGGCATCCAGGCTCCCTTCTCGTACACAGAGTGTGCTTGTGCTGTGAAAGGAAGATCAAATTTGGGCATGTGCATAAAGGCATGTTCCACCTCAGTTTTAGAACCCATGTCTACATTTTCAACCCTTAGACTTACCACATAATTGACATTCAGTCTGGAAAGAACCTAAATTAACTGAACATTTATTCACTTGCCACAAAACCACTCTTATTTAAATGTAAGGGTTCAGTCAGTGATACCAAATCCTGAGGTTAACAAGCTACTCAGGGTGCAATAATACACTGACCTATGTTTCTTGCAAATATGGACTTCTTAGTGGAAGAAATAATGGGTATAACCCACCTTTCACTCAACAGCAGAGTAGCTCCTGTGATCATCTCTGTAGAAAAGACATACATTAAAATTATTAGAAAAGGCATTTGACCTTAATTTTCCCCACAAACAGGAAAAACGAGTTAGCTTTTATGATATCTAGTGTTCAGATGTGGTCATTCTCTCCCAGTCATGTCCATTTTATGTAAAGTTCGTAGGTATCTACAGAAGAAATAACGAGTCCATAGAATGTTGATTAGGGCATACATCTACTGTCAGCTGGAAGATCTGGAATTCAGCAGAGATTTTATTTTGGATTATTGTTTGCAACACATGGACATAAAGAAGCGAGCCCTGAAGAGGACTAAGATGGTTAAGGGCTTTATTCAGCCTTCTGGGGGAAGGCAGAGGGGAGACAACATCATTATCTCTAAATGCCTGATCAGAAGATAGATGATTTATTTTCAGTTTAAGCCCATGGAGTTGGTCACATACTGCATCATGGCCCAGAGGGGCTGTAGAAGCTCCATCCCTAGAGATGTTCAGGAAAGAAACAGACGCAGGCAAGGATATTGCTGATGCTGAGGGCTGGGCTGTACTTCAGATCTCCCTGAATTAGTAGGACAGGTCCCAGCTGCCAGGCCCTGGTTTGTAACCATAGGGGACCCTGCAGTCCTCAGGGATATGCCAATCCCTGCAGTGGAATAACAAATTGTAAAAAACCACTCTCAGAAGTAAAATACTAGGTAAAATAAAGACAAATATTATAAACCCTATATAATGTATCAACCATGAACATAAATACACATAAACCCCAAAGCACATTAGCCTCATGCTTTGACTGTCGCCACAGACAAAGTCCAAACTGAAACATATGCCTCAATGTTTTGTTACAATTTTATACATTAAAACTACTGTAAGATTTTAATATTACTCAATTAAGTAGCTTTGACTGCTTCTTTCTCTTGTTAACCATGACACAATCCCGGGCTTTCCTTCTATAGCCACCAGAAAGCATCACAGGATGTAAATTACAGAATTTGCTCCCTTAAAATTACTATCTAAACATAATTTTTTCCATTTTGAGACTCAGGCAGAATTGGCTTGAAATTAATTTCTTAATGAGATTTCATAGAAAGATAAAATTAACCAGATTATTTAAAACTTTTTAAAAAGGCTGAAATATAAATATAGCGAGCAGAGTGCACTGGGCTATAGGGAATGCCCAGTGGATTATTAACACTTATAGCCTTTTTTCACAGCTTATAATATGCTGGTCATTTTGCCTACTACATGCAGTTATACTCCAACAAGACACTTTTCACTTTGCACCTTCACCTTCTTCTTACCATCTTATAAGCAAATTACTTCGAACCCAAAGCTTAGACTGACATTTAGAAAATCAGACAGAGAGAACAGTTTTTCCCATCAAATAAAGAATTACTGTCAAGCCCAACTTGAAATCAGAGCAAAGGGCAAACATCTTCAACCAGCATTCCCTAAGACAAAGCAATACACATAACACAATGTTCCAAGACAAAAGTCCCACAATAAGCTTTGTCCCTGGAGGATGGCAGAAAGAACAGATCTTGTATAACAGACTTTTCTTAGTTCAATTAAAGCACACAACAGGTTGGTGATTAACAATACAAAGAGAACTCCTGAAAAGTCACAGGACAGAGGACCCTGTGGTCCATGTTCACAGCCTGAGGCTTCAGTGTGACTCTCCAACTGATGTCTTCTGCTTTCCTCACCATTGGACTTCAATTCTCATGGCAGAGGGACTGAAATCCAAAGGCCCAGTTTCAGAATACTACAGCACTTTGATTAACTCCCATTTCACATACTAGGCAAGAGATAATACTTGTATTCTGTCATTAAAAAAGCTGGGAAAAAGAAGCCCAGCAGCCTGAGCTTCCCACCAACAGTATTTCTCAACTTTCATTTTGCTTTGCATACCTTTTGTACATGTTCATGTCTGTGCATTTTATTGTTAAGTAAATTATTCATTTTTACATGTGCAATAATAATAATTTTCCCACATATACCTTAAGTGAAATTGAACAAATGGTTCAAGCCAAACAACCGTCACTTAAGAGAAACTATTACTTCCCTGAGCGTTATCCAAGGTGTGAACAACCAGATACAATTCTGAAAGAAACAATAGACTATTGTACAAGTAATAAACTAATATAACTATACTTCCAGCTAATCCATGCAATCCATGGATTATGGATGATGGGACTCTTTTTAAAAAAACTTCATGGAAACTAACTGACATGGGATTGGGAGAGACAAAAATAAATTGTTGTCCTTATTTCACTCAGTCAAAATAAGTGTTCATGGCGGGAAGAAGCAGAGAGCTTTCTGTCAGCTGTCAAAATAAAGCCAGGTTAAAATAGAGTTCAGACATGGAAAACATTTCTGTCAACATAGTTAAATTTTGACAATATGAAGGCAGCTAAAATAAAGGCTTCTTATTTTGTATTACATACAAACATCAACTACAAGCAACCTGACAGCAATATCGTATGATTATGCACATATAACTAATAATGTTCTTTTTGCCATGACCATAAACCAATCAGTTTCAGATGGGAAATGATGAGACTATGGAGACTTGACCTTGAAGAGGAAAATTGACTAAATTTAAATATTTTCCCTTATTCACAATGGAAAAAACATCAACTGATAGGAAAAGTATTTAATTCTCAGAGTCCATTTGAAGGTCTACCAAGAAATAAATCATGGGGACTCATTAGAATGTCTCTTAAGCCATATCTTTTGGGAAAACTCAAGGGGAAATAATATGCTTGAGCAAAGACATCCATAAATGTCAAGGATATTCAGAGAAGTTAAGCTGATTAGATGTAAAGTAACATAGTGAATTATACCACCATCATTCAACTCAATCAAGGAACTGAGCACAGGACAGTTAGTGTCATATTGGACAAATTAGTTAATGTTAGAACAATCTAAACCTCTTGGCCGTAATACTTCATCTCTGATTAAATTTGAGTGATTTCAGCTTTCAATGTTGAGCATCTTCTCTCTAATTACGTGAGGATGTAGTTAGCTTCTCTGAAGGCATAAAAAGAGCTAACTGACATAAGAAAAATCGCAGGGACAACATTCCCCTGATTAGCCATTTGATGCAATGACATTCTGGTGTTTCTGATTTGGTGAGGCTCAAGCAGTCACTGTAAAACTGCTTCAGATAAAAAAAGAAGCTGTATTTCAGGTCTTCACCAGCATTTTTAATTTCTTCATCCATGCCCAAGTGTTAATGTAAAGTCCGTATCTACAAAAGAAAGCAAGAATTATTTTTGTGTAATAAGAGACTTTATCTCAGCTTTATGGCCAGGCCACAAGTAGGCTAATAAATTATGTTAATCTACATTTCCTGTGCAATTTTGAGATGATAGTTTTAACTATGTTTATTCAAATTGGTACTCTAAAACCTCAAGAATCTCCAAGCACTAAAGATCATTCAAATGACAAACACGAATACTTGTTCAGATAAACCAGTTTTCAGAACTCGTTTTCAAAAGATAGATAAGCAAGTTAATTGTCAGAAGGGATTGATTTGCAGTGTGAAAAAGAGGGTCAGAAGGTAGAGAAGAATGAATCCAGCTGTTTCACAGAGTGCAGAGTCCATAGTACGGGGGAAAAAATCGCTGTAGCAGTATTAACAACCTAAAAAAGGACCTTTTGATTTGGATTTGATTGACTTTTGGAAAAACATCATTCTTACACAGAGATGAGGTAGACCTTAATGGTGCAGCATGAAGATTCAAAACTGGCCTAGACAGATTACTTGATCAGAACAATTGTAATGCAGTGATGGATATTCCATTTTATTTTAAATCATTTATTGGAAAGCATAGATGTATGGTAGGACAGAGACATATTCAGGGAATAAAGTGAGATCACTACAAAGGGCAGATGTTCCCACTGCCAGCAATGGGTTGAATCTGAATGTTTGTATCCAAAGACAGGCAACAAAGCTAATGGAGAGTCTAGAAAATAAGTTTTAACAGCAGCAGCTGAGGAAGCGGGGGTTGTTCAGCCTGGACAAGAAGAGGCTCAGGGAGCACCTCATTGCTCTGTACAACTACCTGAAAGGAGATTGTAGTCAGGTGGATGTTGGCCTCTTCTGCCATGATTCAAGTAAAAGGAATAGAGGAAATGGCCTTAAATTGCACCAGGAGAGGTTTAGATCAGATATTAGAAAAAAAATTCACTGAAAGGGTGGTCAGACTTTGGAATTGGTCAGACTTTGGAACAAGTAACTCAGGGTAGTGGTGGAGTCACTGGAAGAGTTCAAGAGACATCTGGATGTGGCATGGGGACATATTTAGGAATGATTATGGTGATGCTGGGTTAATGGTTGGACCTGATGACCTTGAAGTTCTCTTGCAACTTGATGATTACGTTGATAGTGTTTTTACTCACACTGGCTCTATTTCTCTCCTGTTTAGTAGTATTTGTTGCAGGGAAACACTTACTGGAGGTACTACTGCTAAAGAAGATAACCATATTTCCTTTGCCAGTGCACCACCACTTCAGAAGATTTATATCTCTTAGGCTTGCTGCTTGTCTGTGCCCTGCAGAAGACTATGCAAGTCTGAAGAAATAAGATTATAATTTGCAGTGTTTTAAAAACCCCTAAGGATTACAAATTACATTCAGAAATGGTAAGACATAATAAAGCATGCTTGACAAATTAATTTGAGTAAGACTATTCTTCATTTTACTATTGTCTCTGCTGTGGTAGGGTAAGTATTCTTTGATCTACTAACTTGAAAATGTAAGTCAGCTGAAAGCTTTGTAACAGTGTAGATAGATTGCACTATGAGACTAATTTTTTCTTTCCACAAAAGAAACAGTGAGGCAGAGGGGAAAAAAGGGTAGATAGAATGAGTAGTCAGTACAGAGCACCCTCGGAAGAGTGCAGAATTTCCTGAAGGCAAACCTGATGCCATTGAATGCCACCCAATGTAGCTTTGTGCTGAGATTTACCAGAAAAAGCATTCTCCCCATCAAACCTTCCATGTTCTGCTGGGGTGAATGGCTAGATTGGTCAAGGGCAGGAAGAGGTCCCATGTCTTGATAGAGCATGAGGCAGGGAGTGTCCAAGTCAAAAGGTGTGAGAAAAAGCTTAACAAGAATCTCAATACACAGTTCTGCAGTTTGGTGCATTTCTTGTACCTGTGTTATGTCAATGCAGTGGGGTGAGAGGAAATATTTTACATAACATTTTTAGTGTTGCTACCTTCCAGAAGTGATTTTTATTTTATTTTATTTTATTTGGTCTTATGCATAAATAGAGGATCTATTCAGGCAGTTTATAATTCATTATCAATGTTTCAGGACTCTAGTGACAGAATGAAGAGTACAGTAGTCACAGAACTACAACTGTGTTGATATATGTGCATAATCACAAGTAGTCAAGGTGGGAGCACAGTCTACTTTTGAAGGAAATATTGACATAGACTACTGTTAATTATTGAAGTTCTACATCTCTGCGCAAGAATGATACTTTTTCAAAAGTCTTCCAAATCTAGATTCTAATCTATCTATTCTAATTCTAATATATTCTAATACATTCTAATTCTAATATATCTATTCTAATGCCATTTCTTTTATGCAAATTAAATAGTGAGCGCATGTCTAATTTTTATTTTAAAACAAGAAAAGGGCTGCTCTTATGTGTTTTCTGAATAAAGCAGTCACTGCAAATTACCAATTACACCAAACATGTAAACTCAGGAATTTACAATGCATTTATACTGAAAAAAAAGAGACGTCTTTTTCATACTTTTTTTTCTTTTTTGGCTTGTGGGTGATATTTCCTATGCAGGGAAGATACAAAAATATGAGGTTTAATATCAGCTAGTGTCCCAAGTTCAAACTGATAGAGGACATTTGGGTTAAGCTTGGCTGTTGTCTGCTGTGGGCAAGTTTTAGCCAGCCTGAAATGAGAACTTCTTCCTGCACTTTGCAGTTCCAACATTTCCAACTATATCAATACCTCCAAACTGTTACATACAGATCTGACAGACTCCCTAGGATTTAGGTCTACACCCTCCTCAGTTCTTTCCCAATAGCTCTTTCCCTATATGAAAGGAAAAGACTAAAATTATGAGATGAGTGAGCCATTCCCAAATTACAGAACTAAAATGCACTGTGTCTGCAGTGATTGTGATACCATCTAGTGGAATAGCAGTAGTTGTACAAGCAGTAACTGCAACCTATAGGTCAAACGGTAGGAGAGTTTGAATCTATAATTATGTCAGTGTATCTATCCTACAAAGGAAAGTACACAGCACATGAACATTTCAGAAGCTCCATGAGATCTCTGACAAAAGTCATGTTACAGCACTAAATTGGTGGTACCTGAGAAAAGCATTATTTCCATACTAAAGGTGTTAAGTACTAATGCAGTTTCAAGGAGGGGGAAGGCAGGAGAAACATTCATCCCCACTCCTCCCAAAAAATATTTGTTTAAATATGCTTCTGAAAACATCCGGCAGCTGATGAATGCCAGGCAATGTATCACAAAATGATAAATTGCTCTGCTGACTCAGTGTCAGAAGTTTTAAGAGATGGATATCACTGATTGAAAGGAAAACTTGTATATAACTGAAAACTGGAATAGAATTCAATGTGGAGTACTTGGAAAAAGGATTGTGCCAAATTGATTTGGCAACTGAACTTCCAGGGGCAAAAAAAACCAAACAAACCTGCATAAAAACAGAATAATCAACTAGGATTGGCCAAGAGAGAAAATAAAGAAAATAGTCTGAAATGTATCAATTCAAAGGATGACTGAACCACACTTCTGGGGGCAGCCTGAGCAAGAAAATGTTAGGGTTTTTTTTTTCCCCAGAGAGTAGAGTATGGCGTACAATTCTGACCACTGTCTAAGAAAACACTGTCTGGAGCAGTTTCTACTAGGATGATGTAGGATTAAAGAGTTGTATAAAAAATAACAGTACAGTGTATATATATAGTATATACACACACACAGTGCATAGCACATATATATAGTGTGTGTATGTCTACAGACATATATATGTACATGGGTTTTTTATATGTGTAGTAGTATACAGTAGGATATAGCAGCTCTTTAGGAACATGTCAGAGGCATGAAAACCTAGAAGGAAGAAAAGCTGTTAAGAGGGTACAAGTAACCAAATAGAAATAAAGCACTCACAAGTGCATATTGAGCTGCAAATGTGTCTGCCTAATCCTTGAAGAACTGGGGTTGAGAACAGCCTTCCTGTAGAGTGGAATGAGAAACAACCTAACTAGCTCTGAGACAGAGCTGGAAATGCTCATATAGCTGTCCACAACAGATGGAGATTAGAACTGCTGATCCAGAAAGTCTTTGTGTCAGATTTCCAGATCCTTCATTTTCATTCTAGATTTGTAGTCAATCTCCAAGCGACACTGTTGTGGTTTTAAGTAACCAGAGTTTTTTATTAGTTGGGGGGGGCTAGGAGAGAGGCTTCTTTAAGAAGCTGCTAGAGTTTTTCTCTGTTCTAAGCTAGCCAAGGTCAGGCAACAACGCCTCTGTGATAACATATTTAAGAAGGAGTAGAGAAAAAAAAGCGGCGCAGAACATCATGGCCGCTTAAGAGACAGGAGGGTGCGGAGTTTGATTACACCAAGGTCAGAGAGAGGAGAAAGAGAAGATGCCTTAAACACTGGAATAGGGCCCCAGCAATCTGTGAGGAATCATAGGGGCAAAGATTCTTCAGCCTGTGAACCCGTGGAAAGACTGGGAGATTTTTCCACGCTGGAACAGAGACATGCAGGAAAAGAGAGGCTGTGATCCTGTGTTTGGAGCAGAGGGGCCTGGTGGAGCCCCGTGGGCCGTGAGAAGAAGAGATGCTGGAGCAGCAGAGCAGCATTTCTTGGGACGACTGGTGGCCCGTGAGAAGCACTGAAGCACTGAGGCAGCTGAGCAGCCGGCACCTGAAATGACTGCACCTATGGTAAAGTGATTTACGTGACGACAGTACCAGGAAAACTGTTGTTAGTAACGAATCCACTAAGAAGCAGTTTGCAACAGACTGTTTCCGTGGAGAAGACCCCACGAGGAAAACTGGGGTGGGACTCTCTCACTCTTCTGAACAGCAGCAAAGAAAACCTCTGATTGTAACCCCCCTCCCCACACATCTGCCTTCCCGAGCTGTTGGGGGAAGGTGAAGGATCTTAAAAGGGAGGGGTGGGGGGGAAGAAAGGTGTCTGTAACAACTATCAAACTGCTCACCCTTAAACTCTTAAGCTCTGATTTTAGTAGTAGTTGTAGTTGTAGTAGTAGTAAATTCTTAACATTCTAAGTTAGAGCCTGTTTTGCTTGTGTGAAGTAGTTAATAAACAGTTGCTTGTAATCCTTATCACAAAGGTCGGGGTTTTTCTTTCCCTTTTCTGAGAAATTTTAGATCTATGTGTGGGCTCTCGGCTTTTAGCCAGAGTCAAACCATGACAGACACCTTGAAAGGAATAGTTGCAACTGCAGATGCCACTGGTCCTACAGTAAGCATATAAATCTCTGCTTCTGCTTTATTAACCCTCAGGCAACCAGTGATTTTTATGATGCATTTGATTTTCTCTCTGCTGAAATTGCCTTTCAATAAGCTGATGAAGTATCTCTTCACATGTTCAATTCCCAAATGTTAAGGAAAGTTCCCAATCTGAGCATTCAGGAGTCCCTCTGACAGTCACACTTGCACTACCAGACACTTCACCCCCCACCACCGGAGCTCCAGTGACCCAACAGGTTCCCCCTTGGCTCACACACACCCCACATGGAGTCACAACAGATTTCCTTACATTCTCGACCCCAGGTTTCCCATAGCAGAGTCTCATACGTCTGGATGCTTAAAATAATTTAACAATGGTGCAACAACAGAATAACAACTCGAGTTAGTGCCTCTACCACTCAGAGCTCAATCTGCAGCTCCCACTTGCAGCTGCACCTCAAGCTACCCGCACTCCTCAATGCAGAAGGACCAGTTTCATCACTTACATACCTGGAAGGGCTTTTAATCAACCACCTTGGTCTTCCTTATCTGGAGTTTTATGCGTTATGGTCATTTTATACAGAAATTAATTGTACTAAAATTACAGGTCACCATTAATCTGTGTGATTTTCTTGTCCCTGTTAGTAGTAAGATTCTTCTTATGGACTGTGATCAAAACAGAGAGATGGTAAACTCAGATTACACAAGTTTCATCATTAAAGAATGCTCTAAAGGACAACAACTTAATAACTTCTGGAGCCCTGACAAGATAGGTTTGCACAAAATGAGACAGAAGATTACTCCTTTTCTAATCTCCTACAAATATCCGTTATGCAGCCTGAAATGAAATGTTTGCATTTCTTACTGCAACAGGTTGACTTACAAAATACTTGAATAAAAGTATATAGGTTTGAACATTAATTAATTCTTCTTTTGTGTATAGTAATTTACTACAATAAAGGGGATTAGAATGAAGTTTTCTATCTGCATTTGGAAAATTTAGCTACAAATTTATGTTAATAAATAGGTGGCTATTTGTTGAAAGAACTTTTAATTATTAGGAGATTGAAAGAGTAGGTATCCATTTTTTTTAATTATGAGATTGCTTTGTCAGATGGAAACTAACTAACTTTCACTACCTGTAACAATTTTATTTTCCTGAATGGAAGTGAATATTCATTTCTGCAAAATAGACTTCATCTTCTCTATACACAGAGAAAGAACCTATTGAGTATTTGTCAAGAAAGACAACTCAGTCATTGCTTTTTCCTCCCCTTTATCTTGTGCAAACAATGCAAAGTGTCTTTCAGCAATATCTTTTCCACATATTGTGGGGCACACACTGTTACATTTATTTATATTCTGAGAGACAAACTGAAGAAATATGTTGCAAAAAGATCTTTTAGAATTATTGTTGCTGTGAAATAATCCACATCGCCTACCAGAAAAAGAGCTCCGGTGATATCTTCTTGTATTTCTAATGGAACTAAAACCAGAAATAATAGAATAAATCACAGGACAGGGTGATTTATTTCCCATAGGTTTTCTTATAGGATTGGGGGTTTGGCCTCACCAGCTCAAGAGACTCTGTGACACCAACATTCAAACAGACAAGTATTTCAGTTTTTTTCAACTCCTGCTATAGAAATATCAGGCTCAGAGTATACTGATTTTCAGCAGAGCAGGGGAGATCTCTGCAGTTCCACAAGGAAAGAAGAGAGACTCAACAGCCTCTCTTGAAGGTGTAAAAGGTGTCTCCCGGCCCTTCTCTGGGGTGTATCGTTTGAGTCTATGGGATATGGTCTATCCAGTCAGCCCTGCCACAGCTGCAGTTGTAACGCGTTTCCACGTGTGCTCCTGCCGCTCGTTTTGCAGTTACAGAGCGATACCCACAGAGGGTAGTCACGGATAAACCAGGAACGTAATGATTCCAGGACTGGAGTAATGCTTCTTGCCTACCTGTAGAAGCCGCAGTAACTCTACTGCTGTTTAAATTTTCTTTGAGACAGACCAAGCAGACATACAGGTACTTTTCAGGAGTTTTAATTCTAGATTTACAATAGTCTTCCCTACTACAAAGATACTTAGATTGGAAATGTTTTTGCTATAACTTACTTACACAGAACCGAATGGATGGAGACTTCCTTGTGCTCCATGTATCCCTTCTAGCTCCTTGTATCCCCTTCTACAAATGAGTCAAGTGCTGGATCTTTCCAATTCAGACACTGAGCCACTTATATCTGAGAGTATTAAGTAGACATCCCTTAGAAAAGAAACTTCACAGGCTACTGTGCCAAGCCCAAGACCTGTGTTTAACCTCCCACTTTCCTCAGAATCTCAACAGTACAAGCTTTATTTTCGAATCTCCAAGCTTCTTGGTAACCATTACAGCATAATCAGGTGGGGAGGTGTGTTTCAGAGGCTCTGTCAGGTCCTTCTTTAAATATATCCTTGTATTTATTTATTTTAATGTGGTTCTTCGAAAATTGTGGTTCCCTACTCTCAGCCCTTCGGCATTTGGTTGATTCACTCAGGATACCAGAATCTCTATTTTTTTGCACAGTCTGTACGTTCTCTTCCTGTTTCTGCAAGGAAAGCAATTTCTGCTACTCTGAAGTAATTTAATGGAGATGATATGAAATAGTAAGTTTTTTCAGCTCAAACACTCTGTCCAGAATAGGTAGTCTTTTGGCCAGAGTTATTCCTTATTTCTTCTAGGAAATTACAAAATGTTATGTGACATTGTCTGCATAAAAAAAAAAAAATTGCTGAATGAATTCACAACAAGCATTAAATAGTTCATATTTGGAGACATGAAGCTCCCTACACCAACAAATTTGTTTACATTGGCTACTACTATATATAGCTTAAACAATGTCTCTGCCCTATCTGTTCCCACAATAGGAAAAGTTTCCAAACCACCAACAGCTTTACAGACATGGGAAAAAAGTGGATGAAACACACTTGCCAATTCATGTCACCACACTGCCTTTCCTCAGGCATGCCCTGTGCATGGAACTGCTAGGAATTCTGCATCTGGGTGACACATCTCATACTTCCCTTTTGCTGCAAATGCATGAATTACAAAATGAAACAGAAACAAGATATTTACATAATTATTCAAAATTCAACTTCTTGAATTAGGAACATCCTACCTTCAGCATAGCATAATCTGGTTATTTCTCAGACATCAACAATACTGAATAGAAACTTTTCTATCGTTAAAAATCAAGGTCTTATTCTGCATGTAAATAATGTTCTTGAATTTAATCACCTGGGAAAACAGCAAGCTTAGTAGAGCCTTTTTATAACAGGAAAAAAAATCCCTATCTACAGCAGATGGAATCTGCAATCAATTATTACACAAGTGCGACAGTNTTTCACTGCAAAGAGGACAGGGAGTGATGCATGAACTCAGCCTGAGCACAAGCATCCAGAGAGTTTAGGCTTTCCCCATCATTAGCACAATGGAGAAGGGCTGAAGTGCCCCATTTGTGACAAGTGCCTGCTGCTGAGAAACTGGGTATCCTCAATTCAGCTGTTTGAAGTATTTACTAGATATGTTAGAGGAGGAAGCTGGAGGGTAAACAATAGGGTAATGTGGGTGTACACACATGCTTACTTTGAAGGTCAGCTGCAAGTAGATAAGCTCAGCAAGACACACTCTTTGCTGGAAATAAAATAGTATAATGAAGAAAGCTGTTCTTGTAGGGTTAGCACTGATTTCTAGTGCAATAGTCAAATACTTCAATTTTATAACTAGGCTATTTAACTTTTGAAGCTCTCAGGAGATCCCACATCTTGCAGCTGGCTACGTCTAGGTAAATGCATTGTGAAGATCTTGGTAGAGGCCCAAAGTAACTCCTGCATCCATACAGGACACAGTGGCCTGACTTCAACTTCCACATATTTTGCAGTTTCTTTGCTGTTTAAGCACCTGAGTTAACAGAATGAGGATCAGCTAATAAAGAAACCCTACTTATTTTCAAGCCCTTATTCCTCTAAAATTAAAGCAAATCCACTCTTACTGCAAGAAGTTCTTGCAGCCACAAAGATAACACTGAGGATGTTTTTGCAATCCTAAGCAAAGACTGGGGATTCAGAGCTCAGACAGAGCAGGTCCTAAGTGATATCTCTTTTCAGGCCTGCAAACTTGTGCCATCTCACAGGCTAAAAAATTTGATCCACACTGAAAAATTTTACATTAGCCTTAACCATGTATTAGGTGAGTAGCCAGCAACTGAGTTAGGAATAAGCACTTAAGCTTTTCCTACCAATCTGATAAAGTCAGAGTGAACTTAGTCTTGTTCTCTGCCACAATCATNCAAAATTCAACTTCTTGAATTAGGAACATCCTACCTTCAGCATAGCATAATCTGGTTATTTCTCAGACATCAACAATACTGAATAGAAACTTTTCTATCGTTAAAAATCAAGGTCTTATTCTGCATGTAAATAATGTTCTTGAATTTAATCACCTGGGAAAACAGCAAGCTTAGTAGAGCCTTTTTATAACAGGAAAAAAAATCCCTATCTACAGCAGATGGAATCTGCAATCAATTATTACACAAGTGCGACAGTGGGCCAGACCTGTAAGAATATTTAGGGACTGCGAGAGAAGTATCCTTCAAAATCATAGCAGCCATTTTAATTGCCTAAAGGTATAAACAAGTGAGATATACCAGAACTCTTAGAAACCTTGAGATAACTGAGCATCTCCCTACGCCATTCTCACAGGCAGTTTTAGGGCTGCAAATGTGAGGGAGTAAGTAGAGAAGTACTATATCTTAGCCTTTCCCAGCAAGTAGCCAGAAAAGGCATTGGAGAGTATCTCTGGTTCTCAAACACTCATATTTGGGCTAAGAAGGACTGACAGTGGTAGCACACATGGCCTCTCTCACATGCTGCTTCAGACAGGGCTGGAGGAATGAGAAGTACTGGATCAATGTGTTGCTTGCTGGTTTGGAGGCATCACAAAATGAAGTACAGAGGCTAATGTGGATAGGGAGGCTTCAGGCACAGCATGCAGGCCCACTTGTCTTCTACAGAACTATGAAGCTATCAGTTGTTATAAGGTCTCTAGTCTATTCTCCACAGGCCTTTTTTTGGTCAGCATTTTTTCACTGCAAAGAGGACAGGGAGTGATGCATGAACTCAGCCTGAGCACAAGCATCCAGAGAGTTTAGGCTTTCCCCATCATTAGCACAATGGAGAAGGGCTGAAGTGCCCCATTTGTGACAAGTGCCTGCTGCTGAGAAACTGGGTATCCTCAATTCAGCTGTTTGAAGTATTTACTAGATATGTTAGAGGAGGAAGCTGGAGGGTAAACAATAGGGTAATGTGGGTGTACACACATGCTTACTTTGAAGGTCAGCTGCAAGTAGATAAGCTCAGCAAGACACACTCTTTGCTGGAAATAAAATAGTATAATGAAGAAAGCTGTTCTTGTAGGGTTAGCACTGATTTCTAGTGCAATAGTCAAATACTTCAATTTTATAACTAGGCTATTTAACTTTTGAAGCTCTCAGGAGATCCCACATCTTGCAGCTGGCTACGTCTAGGTAAATGCATTGTGAAGATCTTGGTAGAGGCCCAAAGTAACTCCTGCATCCATACAGGACACAGTGGCCTGACTTCAACTTCCACATATTTTGCAGTTTCTTTGCTGTTTAAGCACCTGAGTTAACAGAATGAGGATCAGCTAATAAAGAAACCCTACTTATTTTCAAGCCCTTATTCCTCTAAAATTAAAGCAAATCCACTCTTACTGCAAGAAGTTCTTGCAGCCACAAAGATAACACTGAGGATGTTTTTGCAATCCTAAGCAAAGACTGGGGATTCAGAGCTCAGACAGAGCAGGTCCTAAGTGATATCTCTTTTCAGGCCTGCAAACTTGTGCCATCTCACAGGCTAAAAAATTTGATCCACACTGAAAAATTTTACATTAGCCTTAACCATGTATTAGGTGAGTAGCCAGCAACTGAGTTAGGAATAAGCACTTAAGCTTTTCCTACCAATCTGATAAAGTCAGAGTGAACTTAGTCTTGTTCTCTGCCACAATCATGCAAAAAATCAAATGGTCAAGTTGTGAAAAATCTCATGAGACTCACTCATCTAAAATGTGCACAAACCAGAGAGGTAGAGACTTCTGAAAAGTGCTAGTGCTGCATACTTTTGTTCAACATCACACAGACTGTTAAGATACAGTTTTCATAGGGGGATAGTGAAGGAAGTCAGGAACTGGTTGCGTTGCTGGGGCCAAAGGGCTAGGAGTGTGGTCAGTGGTACAAATTGGTGGCCATTTAGGAGTTGAGTTCCTCAGTGGTTGATACTCTTTAGCATTTTCCATAATGCTCTGGACAGCAGTAGAGAGAGCAATCTCAGCAAGTTCACAGTATGTCTGGGGAGCACTTCAGATACTGGAAAAAAGTGTTGCTCTTCAGGGAGATCTTGAGAGGTAGGAGAGAGCAGCTTTCTGCTGCTCTGTGAAGTTCAACAAAGTGAAATGCAAAGTCCTGTAGGAAGGATGCAATAGCCCGTGCAGTGCTGCAGGCTAGGAACTGACTGGACTGAAAAGAGGTTCTCTTTTGTTGGTGGACAAAGGGGAGAACCTGAGTCAGTGCCTTTGCAGCAAAGGCATCCAACTGCAAACTGGGCTGTCTGAGCAAGCACACAGTCAGAAGACTGAGAAAGAGATTATTTTCCTTATTCAGGCCACATCTGCAGTACTGATGAGCCCAAAACTGGAGGCAGCAGCAGACAGGCATTGACATCTTAGAGCAAGTCTAAGAAACAGCTTCAAGATGGTTGGGGCCTAGAACACATGACATACAAAGAGAAGCTGAAGGAGGTGTGCTTCTGCAGCCTTGATAAAGCTCAGTCTGGCCCTTCACACTGACTACCAG
>WEIV01005466.1:0-12346 GCA_013390005.1 Calyptomena viridis | reverse complement strand
AAAACAAACAAACAAATATAATATATATATATCGTTTGTATTGAAAAACAAACACCCTTATCCAAACAATATAAGCACCCAAAATATAAATTATGTATCCCCTGCTTAGGTGAAGACTGGGGCTCCCCCAGGGACTTCCCAGGGCACAAAAAGGGAAAGGAGTGGAGGCAGAGACCAAGAGAGGGCAAGACTGGAATTGATTCCTTCCCCCCTTGGGATTTGGGAACCCATGGGGGACAGGGCTAGGCTTTGGGGACCCCAAGGAAACCCAGTGGAGATGGGAAGAGGGACTTGCTCCCACCCCTGGGATTTCTGGGGACTCGCGGGGGGTAGGACTGGGTTTTGGAGCTCCTGTGACTCAGATGGGGATGGGAGAGGAGGGCTCAAACCCGGAATCTTGCAATGAGAGAGAAGGATCCAAGTCGGCACCGAGGCTGCAAAGTGTGAGAGAAAACAGGTCCCAGTCTCGCTGGCACGTGCTCGAAGATGGCACCATCAGAATCTGAAGGGCGGCAGCTCCGCTCCGCACCACCACACGTCCAAGAAGCTGAATGGCATCTGCGTCTCCCCATCTTTTAATCCAGAAATCCTTGTATTCTCCCACCCCGGGGGGGTGTAGCCTTGCACTCTGGTTGGTCTATTTTCTCCCAACCCCTTTCCAGTTCCGAGCCCGCGGCAGGTTCCTCTGCACGCTTTCCATGTGCCGTGGGAATGGCCGCCGCCCCTCTCCCAGCCCCGGGGGAAAAAAACCCAAAAAACAAAAAAGAACAGGACCGCTAGGCACAGCACCTCTGAGCGCCGGGGGGGGTGAGTGAGCTGCAAGGGACAGCAAACACAGGTGGCACCCGGCGCCAGCCAGCACCACCAGCCCTAAAGGGTGGCCGTGCTTGGTGCACAGCTGGCACAAGCCGCCAAGCTGCACCCCATGGGGCACCGGGGCTCCACCACACCACTCCCGGCCCTGGCTCTGTGGCCACCCTGGCAGAGCAGCCCCGGTGGCCCCCCCCCGGCTCCACAGCAGCAGCCTCTGCTGCTCCTTCTTGCGAACAGAAGGGAAAAAGTTTTCATTAAAATAGAACCATAACACCAAGTAACTAACATTGTTAATTCAGCTGTATTTCTAGAAGGAAAAGCAGATGTTTCTTGTGTACGTGTTTTTCATTGTATGTGACTGCCTGGAAAACCATGGAAGCAGTCTATTCCAGTCTTCTCCACAGGACTACTCTCAATGAATTCTTCTTCCAGTCTGCGTGGCATTGGCCTGACCTGAGTGCTTGGCCTTCTTGAATTTAATGAGATTCTCATGTCCTTCTTTCAGGTTTGTCCAGGTCCCTCTGGATATGCCCTTCCTTTTGTTGTGTGTGAGAAACAACTGCTCACCATAAAATGCAAATTATTTTATTGGGACAAATTCAGGAAGCAAAGCCTCCGCGGGTCGGGAGTGGGTAATTTGCACGCCTGCTGCCTTCCTTGGATGTGGTAGCCGTTTCTCAGGCTCCCTCTCCGGAATTGAACCCTACTTGCCCTCCAATGTGTGGGTGCATCCCAGAGTGAATGCACACCGAACTATAAAATGTAATACATTTTATACAATTTTTCACACAGAGGGCGGTCCTCAGCTTGTGATAAAAAAAAAAGAGAAAAAAAAACATTTCTAAAAGCATTCTTAACTTTCCTTATCTCTAAGCAGAAAGTTACATTTCAATGTCAATGGTTGATATAGGGCTCAAATTTTATTACTCCTTGTCAAGTGGGTGTCTGGCAAACATCTTCTTACACAAAGGTCGTTAGAGTAAATATAGGTTTCTCTACACACTCTTATCCCTGACTACCCATCATAAATTCTTAACTCACAGACAATGCTACATTGGTCTGCTTCTAATCTAACTAAATAAAATATTTATTTAACTACTTTTAACTACTTTTTAACAAAAATATACGATATGCAAAATACAACTTTATACTTTTCACATGTGTCACCTGAACCACTCAGCCTCATGTCATTTGCAGACTTGCTGCCATCTTGCAGAAGTGATGTTTGTGTGTCACTTGAACAACACCATGGCATGAGTCCTATAGCCTGAATCTTTGGAGGCCTTGTCCCTTTTTCCTCTTGTGCTTGCTCCACATAGATATGTTCTTACCTGTGATTGGGATAAAGACAGAAATACCCTCAAGAAACAACTCATGCTTCTGTGGTAGGGAAAGCATCCAGCTGCATATTGGACAAGGTACACTTCTCCTTTTTCATTTTCAGTTTGTGCGGAATATTTCCTCTTGGATGTCCATGCTTGTAAGCAGCTGAGCAGAGCTGGGGATGTTTGCAGGTTTACATCCTCTGCTCATGCCTCCAGGGCCTCCTGAAGGAGCCTCCTGTAGAAGAGACTTCCTACATTCTTGAGTGGAATTTTTGTGCTTAGAAGGTGGGATTAACAGCATGATTTTGCTAAGACACCATCTGGGAGTTTACCCATCTTCCTTCTACAGCATTTGGCATCCTGATGTGTTGAAGTCTTGCCAGTTGTGGAGGATGGGACCTGAGCATGCATATAAAATACGGGTTTCTCTGCAGTGCCCATAACGGGTCTGTGACCTGTTTTCCTTAGTCATCATCCATTTTTTTGTGGCCTCTCTGGGAATAATCATTTGTCTTGTCACAGGAGCAAAAGTAGATGTGGGAATGGGCTCCAAAGCCATGTCTCTTGCTTCTGCCCCCAAATGCCAGCAGCTCGCTGAAGTCCTCTGCATATTCCCATTTACAGAGAACCAGCAGAAGCTGTAGGGTTTTCTCTTCACTTCACCAAACCCAGACAGCCCTATGACACCACATCCTGGGTGAAAATGGTCACTGCAGTCTTGGGGCACTCCAACAATTTTGGGGGTGCTCAGGGTTGCTGGGACCTGTGGGAACTTTCCATGCTGCTGAGTGAAGAGAAACAGACTGAAAGTGAATTCCTTTCATCAGAGAATCAAAACTCCATTTTGACTGTTAATACTTTCTCTCTTCCTAAAGAAAGCAATTCACAAGTTTGGTTTAATTCGTTCACCATGCACTAAGAACAAATAAACAAAATTACCAGTAACCATGTAGTGCAGGAGGAAAGAGTGAGACTCCAAGCTATAGTCTTTTTTTCTCTTTATCTTTTTATTTGTACCATGTTTTTCTGTACTTTGGTTATGTTCCCAGAGCTAATAATAAATCAACAGGATAGGATATGGTAATGAGGAAGTTTTGATGTAAGAGTGGGAAGTCCATGACGATAAAGTGATATGTGTTTCCAGCAGGTTCAGGTATCCTTCTGACAGTTGTTAATCCATGGTCTGTACCTGGGCTCATCACACTCAGCTCGTTTGCACTGCTCAATCTGCCATGGTTCATCCGAGGTACAGGTGTGGTACTTTCACTTTGTTCTACCTGTTTGCCTCACTGTCATTTAGCAAATACTACTATAGAAATACAATATATAAATACTAATATATAAATACAATTATACTTTGACTAGCATCATACATCATCAGGAGGCAAATAGCTGAAGTTTTCGCATGTTTTCACTCAATATACAAAAATTGCGATAACTAGTATAGTGCAAGCTAATCAATGGTGCTTAAGTCCTAGAAATCTTAACCCTTTATTCACATTGTACAAACTGTAAATTAGTTTTCTGTTTCTCCTATGCAGACAAGGGCTGGGGAGTTTCAATATGTAACTCAAACTTTTTAGATATTTGTCACTTCTTGCAGTTATGTTTACTGCTGTTGTTGTGACTCAGTGAGAGTACAGTAATCATATCACAGGTGTCCAGCATCCATAAGCCTGAGGAATTCTGGAAGGGCTGTGCTGCTGTGACCACTGCTCTTCCTTTTTGCTTTAGAAGGTGTAACATGTTGACCTCAGCTGGACACCAAGTGCCCACCCAGTTGCTAGTGCTAGAAAGTGCCAGCCAGGCAGGGGGAAGAGAATAAGATGGTAAACTAGTGGGTTGGGATAAGGCAGTTTACTAAAAGCAAAAGCAAAGCGCAAAATAACAAATTTACTTCCCATCAGGAGCAATATCCAGCCACGTCCCGAGAAGCAGCGCTTCAGCACATGCAGTGGTTTCTTAGCGGGCAGCCATTGGAAACAACGCATGCCCCCCTTCCTACTCCTTTCCTTAGCTTTATATCTGAGCTGATGTCATATGGTCTGGAATATCCCTTTGGTCAGTTTGGGTCAGCTGGCCTGCTTGTGTCCCCTCCCCCTTCTTGTGTCTTGCCTTTGACCGGGGAAGGAACATTACAGTCCTGATGCTGTGCTCAGCAGTAGTCAAAGCATTGATGTGTTATCAACACCCTTCTAGCTCTCAATGCAAAGCACAGAACTGTGAGGCTGCTGTGAGGAAATGGACTTCATCTCAGACAGACCCAATACAGAGGAATAGCTGGGCCTGGAACCAACACACAACCTCTCCACCTCGTGTTGTGACCACAGTGTCTGCATACCAGTGTTCCTCCCACATCTCTGTTACTGGGGGTTTATAGTTAATTATCTGCACAAGTAGAGCTTTCTAGCAGTTTTAGACACTGTTTTTCTGTCACTTTGCTGGCCTCTGTGAAGGCTCATCTTGCACAGACCTTATCTGCATTGTCCTGCTGACCACATCTTGTGACATTCAGTGACTCATCTTGTGACCAAGGCAAGGGGGTGATACCCACATGGTGTACACCCAAGTACACCCACAGTGAGGCGATTGCCACCCCAAAGCAGACTTCTAAAATGAGACAGACTGTAGTGAGTTAAGTGGACACGGACCCTCGATGTGATGTAAAACATGCAGTTTATTATGATGCAAAGCAAGAGACAAAGTATGGTTACAAATATTACCTTTTTATACCCTTATGGCTAATTAATGCATAGTAAAGCTATTGTTCTACCATTACTTCATTAGAGGATTTTTAACCCAGGGTCCAGTCATTTGGGCAGGATACACATCAGCTGCATCTCTGGTGTCCCTTTGTCCAGTCAGGGAGGTACATGCCATCCTTCAGGCACCTTCAGGCCTTTGCTTCTGCTGTTCTTAAATACATTGTATCTTTTCCTTTGCAATTCCCATAGCTTTTCTTGTACTATTCCCACAGGAAAATCTAATGCCTAGGCCCAATCCTCTTTAACAGACCACCACCACAGTCAAGTGTTGTTGCCTGCAAAGGGAGAGTTTTGCAAGTTGTGTGTTTTCCCTCCTGCTTCCAGCACTGAGGACAAGAAAAATTACAATGACAAAAAGGCACTAAATGGAATATATCAATATTAGCAGAAGAGAGAGGTCCAAGGCTAACGTAACTCAGAGAGAAAATGCACTTAAAAAAAACAGATAGAATGACCCTACAGCTTTTCCCCCCTTGCAGCAGAGAGCTCTAAGCAAATGGGAGCAAATCATACCTTTGACAGCAAACCATTGTGCTTCCACATGCTGCCTCCAAAACACAAATTTCTCCCAGAGTTTAGTGCAACACTGAACAGTGTCTCTACAAGATCTACAGGTTTCACTATGCTTGGTGTCACAAAACAACAGGATGCAATTGGAATCAGTTCAGAACAGAAGAAGGTCATTTCTGCTATAGGGGAGGGCAGAGAGCAGCGGACACTGTCTCTGCTGATGGCAACTTGGCCCGAAAGCAGTTACTGAGTTTAGACTCCTTTGGCTTATAAGACTTCTTCACCAAGCTGTGTCAGATAAACAGGACATGGTAAATCTCAACAAGTGGATTACTTCAGATAAGAGGGGTGGAGACAGTCCATCCCTTTATAAACAGTTCATTCCTTCAACAGCCAGGTCATGCTGACTTGGTGAGGCTGTCAGGCCATGCTGCAGAAATCTCCTAACTAGGAAGTCTACAAACCTCTACCTGTGGGATCTTAGCTACTTCTACATTGGGGGAAGAATCAGCCCAAGTAAAAGGCATCAGAAGTTTTCAAGTTAGCATGGCTGCAGCAGAAGAAATGGATTTTGGACAGCATTGAGTGAGCAAAACCATAAGGACTTTCACTTGTCAGTCCAAAAAGAAGTCTCAAATTCAGACAAGAAATCTCAAATAATTCTTGAGTATTCATTCCAGGTTTTTAGGTGCAGTGATGGCCATCACTTTCTTCTCAAAGGCCTTGAGAACAATAGGATCAATGTTGTGGTTGTCTAATTGTTTTTTTCTAAGATGTTAATTACAAAATCACAGAATTAACAAGGTTGGAAAAGACCTTTGAGATCATCAAGTCCAAGTTATTATCTGACACCATCCCATCATCTAAACCATGGCCAACTTAGTGCCAACTAAGTGCCTCATCTAGTCTCTTTTTAAACACTTCCAGGGATGGTGACTCCACCACCTCCCTGGGCAGCCTGTTCTGACTCAGTCATGAGGAATTAAAAGTATATTAGATACTAAATCTGAAGTTGGTTCTAGACAGAGAAAAACAGCATAGGACAGAGGCAAAGATGCTTAGGGGAAGCAAAAATAAGAAGTGCTAAAGAAAAATGGGCAGAGAATCTCTGTGGCAGTTGCAAGGATGTTAGAAATGCAGAAAATGGAAATACCTGACTACAGAGTCCTTGTAAAGTGTCTTTGAAATAATAATTTGTGGAATTACTAGGTGATAAAAAATCTCAGAGTAATATAGTTGAAGAGACCTTTGCAGATCTCTGGTTCAACTCAAAGCAGAATCAAACTGCAGCAGCTGCGCAAGGCCTTGTAGAGTTTGGTTCTGAAAATCGATAAGACATTAAAGAAATTTTCAGGGTCCCTGTTCCAGTGTTTGGCTACATTGTGAAAAATCTTTTCTGAATACCTAACTCTAATTTCTCATTGATTCAAAAGAATTGGCTACACAATACTCATTGTGTAGTAAAGCCCCTGCTGGGCACATGCAGGGGTAGCACCCCCAGGTACTTGTCCATCATACACCGGTTCTGAGGGGGCTTTATACCCACAAGTAAACAAGTCCAGTTTTATCTTATTACATACACTCCATTATATAAGAGTTTTACCTAAAAATACATTGTCACCTATTCCTGTATTTACTATTATATTCATGTTTATAATTTCAAACAACTACCCCCACCCACATACCAGCCTCTCTGTGCTGTTTATGTGCCTGAGCCAGCACCACCACTTAGTCCTCATCCATCAGTTTCTGTTGCAAAGTCAATTACTACAATGGCTACTTGTCAAAGTGCTTCTTCCCAGGTCTTATCTTGCTCTTTCAGGTTTCATCTTGCCCTCTTTAGTTCAGGTGGGTTTTTTTTCTCTTTTTCTCTTTTTTCCCCCCCCTTTTTGCAGTTTCATTCTGCAAAGTTATACTCATGAAAAGTTTTAAAGAAAAGTTAATTAATATAACCAGGGCTGTAGTCTTTCCTCATGTTCTGTCCATTGGTTACCATCCTATCTCTGTGTACCCACAAAAAGACCCCTTTTATACATCCCACTAATAGGTAGTTGAATGTCACAGCAAGATCCCACCTGAGCCTTCTTGAGACAGCACAAACCCAGTTGTTTCAACACCATGTCTTGTGCTCCAACCTCCACCTCTCCCAGACTCCTTCCAGTGTACCAAAGTCTGCCATGTCCTGGGGAGCCCCCAGCTAGAGCCAGTACTGCAGAAGGGGTTTCAAAAGTGCTGAACAGAGGGGAAGAATCACCTTCCTTGACCTACTACCTTCACTCTTGTTATGATGACCCAGAAAATACTTCCATTACTGACTCATGTGACTCAGAGTATCTCCAGAGCTCTTTCTGCAAATACTGGTGTGATTCTCAGACCAGACCACTCCCAGGGCTGTGCTGACAGTGTGATAGCCTTGACCAGCACAGGCCATTCAAGGTGCCTCTGTTCAAGTTCTGCCTTTGTTCAAGTTCTGCCCCAGAGCATCCAATCTTGTTACAAATTCTCTGAGGAAGGGGATGAACAAACATTCATGTGTTGCTGGCAGAGGAGACCCATGACTTGACCTTCAGGAGCTGGTGGAACATTCCATGTTGTCTCCAATATCTGGTTCTGGTGCTTACAAGTAGGCAAAGGAGTCCCAGGTGTAGATGCTACATGCTGCATCTGAACAGCCAGGGAACACCTTTCTGCCTCTTGGATCATCCTTTCCTCACTGCAGGAGATTAGTAAGTGGCACACTTTGTCAAAAAGTGCCACAGACACTGAGCTGCTGACCCATTAACCCAGCTTCACCTTCCCAAAACTTCTGTCCAACTGTGATGCACAGATTCTCACTGATTCTTGATGGAGATCACTTTGTGCCAGTGAATGGTTTTCAGGTGCTGGACCTCCAGTGTCTCTCTTCTGAGCACCTCTGGAGGATGTCAGCCCCTTTTAGTCTGGGCCTCTTTTGACACGCAAAGAAATAATACCTGGTCTTAGTGTTGTGTAAAGGTTGTCTGCTCAAATACTCACACCTTTTCTGTCCAGACAGGACAGCAGAGGCTGTTGCATCCAGACTGGGAAGCAGCCAGGTGAACAGCCTGACTGGTGACAGCACTACAAGCTCAGAAAGGAGGGGAACTGAAGAGTGCAGAGATTGTGGCTCTGGATACAAATCCCTGGAACCATTAGGGGCACTACGTTTCCACCTGTTTCTTAAAGTTGCATGGGCCCAGCAGATCTGGATGTGAATGGTCCTGTCAGGGAGCAGCAAAGACCAGCTGCTGCTCCAGGGAAGGGAAGCTGGCAGCCAAATGTACCGGTAAGGTGAGTGGGAGCAGTGACATCACCAACACAGAACCAGGATGCTGGAGGGTAATTCAGGATCAGGACTGGTTCCAGAGAGAGGGGCTAGGATCAGGCACAGTCAGTGGTCACCCGGCAAGTTAGGTAGCAGAGGGAACAGGCTTCTTTCTTACTTACTTTCTTTCTTACTTTCTTCTCAACAGCTCATATTGGCAAAGGATCTGACCCTGGACTCGACCATCTAAACTGCTTGGATGAGCCAGGTGAACTGGAGCAGGCTCATTTTTTTAATAAGTTCCACTATCTACTTATCTTTCTTTCTATAATTTTATTCTGTCTGCGACTGTTCTGATTTGTAGTGAGTTCAATAAGAGTTTCTGAATCATAGCTTGTGTCTGCTGGCTGGAATATCACTTTCTATCCCTGAAGGTTTCAAAAAATATTGCCAAGGAAGATAAACCATACCTCTCAAAATTTTCCTTAACCTTTTCCTGGATGGTTCCTTTCTATCAAATTCAGTTTCAAGAAATATTCATCAATCTTTCCAGATCTTAGGAAATACATATTACTGTTTTCCACTGGCTGCATTTATCTAGTATAATTTAGTCACCAAAATATCCAGCTGCAGTTCTCTGTGATGCTTTCCAAACCTAAGGAAACAATTTTGTTTAAAAATTTGCATAAGAGAAAATAATTTAAAACGTAATAATCTCTACCTTTGTCTAGGATGCTACAAGAAGTTCCATAGGTCAATGCTCTCTGTCAATATCAAGATCATTGTGAATTCCAAAAATAGTGACAGCAAATCAGAAAATGGCAGTGCAGTTGAAAAGGCTACTCAGAAACAAGGAATTCCATACCCAGTCCTGTAACTTGGAACACTGAAGAGCAACAGAGGATTCCCAGAGTTCCAGAGGGACTTTGGGAAGGAACCCTGCAACTCTGCCTCAGGAACAACCACCATGTCTCCAACAGGCAGAGTACCTGAAAGTACCTGAGAGAACCCAGCTGCCTTTAGCATCTCATACTTGTGGAGTGAGTCACAATCCCAAGGTTCACTCCAACAGACACTACAGTGTCTTTGGTAGCATTTCACATTAGGATGAGAAAATGTCCAAATTCCCACATTTCATGAGAGACTCTCCATGGCAACCATGAAATCTGAATTCACAGTGTCATCAGTGGAAATTTAGTCACTGAATTGACCCATCTTTGGGTTCCTAATGCAGCTGTACAGAACTCAGGTCACCCGTCCAGGAATTTGAGGTACCCTTGGGTACCTGGACATTCTCAACAGGTCACTAAATATGATGTAGAAATTATAAGAAAACCAACCACACNGAAACAGTCTGTTGCAAATTGCTTCCTAGTGGATTTGTTACTAACAACAGCTTTTCAGGTACTGTTGTCACGTAAATCACTTTACCATAGGTGCAGTCATTTCAGGTGCTGCTCAGCTGCCTCAGTGCTTCAGTGCTTCTCACGGGCCACCAGTACTCCCAAGAAATGCTGCTCTGCTGCTCCAGCGTCTCTTCTTCTCACGGCCCACAGGGTTCCACCAGGCCCCTCTGCTCCAAACACAGGATCACAGCCTCTCTTTTCCGGCATGTCTCTGTTCCAGCGTGGAAAAATCTCCCAGTCTTTCCACGGGTTCACAGGCTGAAGAATCTTCGCCCCTATGATTCCTCACAGATTGCTGGGGCCCTATTCCAGTGTTTAAGGCATCTTCTCTTTCTCCTCTCTCTGACCTTGGTGTTAATCAAACTGCACACCCTCCTGTCTCTTAAGCCGCCATGATGTTCTGCGCAGACTCCTTTTTCTCCACTCCCTCCCAAATATGCCATCACAGAGGCGTTGTTGCCCGACCTTGGCTAGCCTAGAGCAGAGAAAAACTCCAGCAGCCCCTCAAAGAAGCCTCTCTCCCAGCCCCCCCCAACCAACAAATAACTCTGGCTACTTAAAATCACAACAATGCCAGATGAGGCACTCAAAGGCATCTCAAACTTGCAAGCCCCAATTCTGCTTATGTGATGAGGTAGACTTGAGGTTTCACTCAAGGGAGTGAACAGATGCTGATTCAGTGACGGGATCACGTGTGAGTGTGCTCTAAGTGGTGGGGAGCAGAACGTGGGAAGCAGAGGGGTAGTGCCAAGAGGTCCTTTGTCCAGTCTGATTTATCCCCATCGCAACAAGGAGACAATGAGCATTGTTGGAAATTCTTCTTCTATCACTCCTAATGTGGACTATTGTACTTCCTCTCATGGAGCATTCTCAGAGCTCTGGCAAGAGGTACTGGGATACATGGACATCAAGGGAAGCCATTAGTCCCATGGGTTTACCTCATGGAGCAGGGAAGGAGGTGTTCAAGGTCTAATGGAACCCATGTCAATACCCATAAGGCCAGTTAGCAAAATCTCCAGGCAATGTACAGAAGGAGACGTTCCAATTTCTGCAGAGGTGGATCCTGACATTTTAAGACCTGTGTTGAGGGGAGCCACTACAATGTTAAAAATACATTTAGTGGGGCAACAAGATGACATCTAAAGAGATGTAATGCATAATGAAACTTTACAAGATTCACAAATCCTAAGGAAACAGACCCCTACATAGGCAGAACCCTTGCGTGAAATGGTAAACCATGCAAGTGACATGGGCTGGGAAAATTATACTATAGAACCCACCGAAAGGAGCCCAAAGACTGAAATGTGGAGACCTCCTGAAAGAAGGGTGAGGACTGTTAAATATAACCCACCCAAGAGAAAAGAAATATCAAAACCCCCTGTTCACTCATGAGAAAAATGAAATGAACTGTGGAGAACTGTAATATCTTTAGGTATTCCACATGCATCTCTCAGATAAACCACTGTAGCCATAGCAGACTTAGTCAAAATAGTACAGGAAGGAGTAGGGGTTGGGGGCATGAGAAATGAAAAACCTCCAAAGAAAAAACGCACCTCTGAGAGGAATGACAGATTTATCTTTACAAACAAGCAGTGAGTCTGCTGGTAGACAGAACTAGCACTGAGAGATAAAAGAAACAATGGAAAGGATTCCACTGACTGATGAGTGGAGGAGAAGACATTTGCCTTTACAAACAAACTGTAGGTTTGCTGATAAATTAAATTGGATGTTGAAAGATGAAAGAAACAATGGGGAAAACCCATAAATTCCATAAGAAGTAAAAATTAGAAAAGGAGTTATACATTAAAGGGATACTAATACTTAGGTATTAGGCATTCCGGGACCACTGTACCTTTCAAGTACCTCAGCCAATGGGGAAAGAGAGAGGGAAATGCGGACGGGAAATTAGGATAAATAGGAGGCTGTGTCCTCCAAGAATTTGAGAGACCCCAGGGGAAATGCCCCATGGCCTCTCCCTTTATTTGAATAAAGTAAAGGGACTCCTCTGTCTCCTTTTTGGACATAAACCTCTGGTATTTGTGGATTAATCTTCCTAACAATTTGGGGGCTTGCCCAGGATATTTCCACCGTCTGGGGCGGTGGGCAGTGAGTGGAGCTGAAGGCGCCTCACCCAGTTTCAGTGATCAGCTCCCCTTGGTGGCAGCCGGCACTGGGCGATCGATTGGGTTCCCAAGATGGTCCAGGAGACAGAGGAGTGGCGGACCAGGGGGGTCCGTGAAGAGT
>WEIV01005465.1:0-62315 GCA_013390005.1 Calyptomena viridis | reverse complement strand
CCTCAGGACAGTCCATGGCAGGGCTGGTGACATCTGCACAGCCACCTCCAGGACAGTGGCACAGGCCAGCACGGGAGTGGTGAATACACCTGATCCATCTGACAGCTCCCAAACTGTGCTCTGGGGACAAGGCACTATAGTTGTGACTGATTCTTGCCTGGAGCATTTTATGGAGTGAAACCTGTTGTGGCTTCCCCACCTCTGAAAGTGTTCAAGGCCAGGTTGGATGGAGCTCTGAACAACCTGGGACAGGGGAAGGTGTCCCTGCCCATGGCAGGGGGTGGAACAAGGTGGTCTTTAAGGTCCCTCCCAACCCAAACCATTCCAGGATTTTATGTACATGCCTGGGAAGACTAAATAGGATGACAGACCTGTAGCTGCAGTAAGAGTTGTAGTCAGGTATAAGAACTTGAGAGTCACCAAAACTCTTCCCAAGCCGACTGAAAATATTTGCATCCCTTTGTCTGTGCTCTGTTCCTTCAGCATGAACTGTGTGAGATTTGCACATCCAGCCAAAGGAGTACTCTGGGGAAAAAAAGTGTTATTTTTTAAGATGCTTTTAGTGATATCCAGTACTAGGCAGCTTCCAGCTAAACTGAGATTTTGTGTGGCTTTCTCTCATTTTTTTTACTCAAGCTAATTCCCAGTGTTAGCTGCTGAGGACCTTTTCCCTTGTTCCTTCTTAGGGATGTTCTCCTTGCAGGAGGCTTTTGGTGCAGCACTTTCGGATGAACGGAAGGAGCCAGACAAACCATGCTATAAAAATATTCTATTTTCATCTCAAACTTTCTCATCATTCATTTTCCCGTATCCAGAGGACCAGAGCACGAGGTTCCCCCACCAGTCCCTCAGCAAGGATATTCTCTGACTGCTCAGCATAAGCTTTTTTATAGAACAGCTTTGAAAGTTTAATTACTTTTTTATTATCTTAAGGCTATTCCTCCTATGTAAATCACAGTAACACCCACCTGTGCATCTGCCACATGAACGAGGTTATTGGACAGAATGCTGTTTTGCAAATTTTCATAGTTCCCAACTCTGTGCTTGGAGAATGTTGCTATGGGAATTTCATCTGATGAAAGGTCAGTTGGGAAATGTGAGGTCTGACATTTCTGTTTTGCACAGACAGCTATAATTATCTTCATACTTTTTAGCTGAATAGTTATTGAAAACAGATTTAAGGAAAGAAAAAAGAAAGCAAAACTTTAATTTGAAACTCACTAGAAGAAAATGCAGGCTATTTCCATGAGCTCCCCAGCCAAAGCTGAGCTTTATGTTACTCCTGCCTATAACCCACATCTCCCTGCATGAGGCTTTCTGAGAGCTGAGCTCCTCAGGATGCACCAGCCACCCCCTGAAATGTTCAGTCTGGAAGACATCAGTGCTGGAAAATGTGGCAGAGTGACACAGGTATTCTTTCTACTGGGCAGATGAACCAGATTCCCACCTGTTGGGGTGCTGGGACACCCAACTTATCCCAAGACTGCATATATATATATGTGTGTGTGTATATATATATATTTGTACCTATAGATATATTTAATAAGAAAACAAGAGTGACCTCAGTATGCCAGACACTATGACCAGTGGCCAAAAGGCAACGTCAGAGAAGAATGTAAGAACAAAATGGTTCTTCTTATACTCTTCCCAGACTTTCATGATTCCCTGCTGTCAAAAAAAATATATTCCTTTTGGTTCAACAAATAAGGATAATTTTTCTCCCTTTCCCAATGAATGTTGGCTGCCTCAGTGTAAGAAGCTCCCATTCCATTGCCAGTGAGTTTGTGGGTGAAACGTCCAGGACAAGGGAAGGAAAACAGCCCCTGACTGAACTAAGCCTGTCCCAGGTGGGAGTTTTTGGCATCAGTTTTATTTGCCAACCAACCAATGTTGGTGCTGACACTTCTTTACTCAGACTAAACTTTACACACTCAGTAGTGTGTAAAATAAGCATAATTGGCCTCTTTCTATAGAGTGTAATTCCCACTGGCTTAATAGATCATCCTCTTTCCAGGAATTGTGGAAACGAGGAGGAGTGCTTTGTGGTGGGAAGCTCTGCTTTATTACAGCTTTCTGGTGACTGCTTTCTCTGCTGAGCTGCATTTCCATTCCTGTTGTGTGTTTTGTTCCCAGTTAGTGCCAAACACCAAAATAGATGTTTATCAGTTTGGCCTTTCTGCTTTACACTTGCACCATAACTTAAAAATGCAGCAAACCTGGCTTTAAGATTCTTGGTACTTGATAAGAAGAAAGCATTTTCACAGTATAAATTCAGTGAGATGTGTTTGGAATATCAGGGCAGATTAAATCTGTACTCATTGGCTTTACCCTGGCTCAGGGTTTCTCCCCAGTACTGGTGTGCTTTCATGCTGGGTCTGACACGGTCTGATGCTGGCAGGGAGCCATGTAATGCTGGCACAGATTCCACTTCGGGGGATTCTGCCTAATTTTAGAAATATGTGATCCTGTGCCCACACCTGATCTGGATCAAGCCATGCCATGGGGTGATCTGGTGGTGCCTGACCCACTGTTGGTGCTCGTGGAAGTGTAACTTTGAACAGTGAGATGAACCTGCTGATGATTTGTTCCTGAAAACAACTCCACAGGTGTTCACATGGGAAGGATCTTGCATAGGATGTTACATTTTCTGAGCTAAAATATAGCATTATTTAAACCAAATATCTACAGATAAGTAGCACAGCCCTATCAACCATTAAGTACTTTAAGTTCACGCTGAGCAGTTTATCAGCCTTTGTCCCTTTAAACAGAAGTTTTATCTCTAAGTCAATCTGAATCTCAGTTGGAGACATCAGGACAGAGCCAGGGTGGCAGGAGGGGTATCTCTGGCTCACTCAGTTGCTTTGGACTAGAACCCTGGGGAGAAAGCAGGGACTCACTGCCTGCCAGCCCTCCCCTCTCTGCTCTGCTGCCCAGCTCCAGACCTGAGGACTTTTATCCTGAATAAAGCCTGGGAAAATACATGGAAAGAAAGGACTGTAGCTGACAAGAGATTATTAAAAATATGCAAAAGGAGGATGGCCTTTTTAAAATGATCGTTCTTGCTGTGACTGTCCCTTTCCCTGATCTCCTCTGGCTTGCCAACCCCTGGTTCCCATCTTCATTTACAAGGATGTTGCTTCATGACACCACTTTGCCCATACAAAGCATTCCCAAAACTCCTGTGGGAGAGCAGAGAGCGTTTGAAGGTTAGAGAATGGTGGTTGTTGATTCATTCTTAAACTTTGTCTAAGTTTGTGAGGAAATGCATCTTCCAAACTCTTTTTAGAGAATTTTAAACATATTTTCTACTAAAAGTATTTTTGCATCTGTTCTTGCTTTTTCAAGTTGATTCTGAGTTTAATTCAAGCAGAATGTTTTCCTGCTTTCATCTAAAAATAGTTTGCCTACATTTTTTATCCATTAGTCCAAGGGAGGCTGTGGCACTGTTCTCCCACCTCATCATCCTGTTCTTCCTCAGAGGGCAACAGCAATGCCAGGCTGTAAGGATCCAGTGCAGTGTTTGTGTCTGGCCTCTCAGACAGTTGTGCTGGCAGGGCCAGAGCAGCCTGTGGGGCTGTGATGTGGTTGAACCAGTCACTGGGCTGTCTGGTGCTGGTGTGTTTGTTCCTCTGTCACTCCAGCCCCTGCAGACTCCCTGCTGTTGCACTACAGTCTCATGGAAATGCTTGGTACTGTTGTGTAAAACCAGGGAAAGGTGGGATATCTGGTGAGACTGGGAGGCACATGCCCTAAGGAAGGAGAGCTACACTGGGAACCAAAGGTATTGGTGTTTGCACCAAACTGTGGTTTCCCAGGAGTGTTGTGAGAGGCTGCACAAGGATGAGGAAACCAGGAAACCAGCACAGCAGACAGAAGAGCACGAGGAGGGGAACTGGTGTCAGTTTGATCTGTCACTTAGAGCAAAAGGCAAGTGGAACAGGAGCCAGGTTTGGAAGAACAACCAACAGAGAGCAGCTGCCCTAATGTGCTGGGCTGCAGAGTAATAACTGGGAGGTTTGTGTTATCAGGGACTAAAGAGAAGTCCCTTGGTCAGCCTGTAGCTCCTGTTTAATCTGGCCTTAGTTTATGATGTACTTGCTGCCTGGGAAGGTGGTAGTTGACAGACTGCACAGAGGCAGATCCCAACACCACTGACTTCCCAAGGGCTCCACTTGGCACAGATGCCAGGAGTGTATCCTCAGTGATGATAAAGGCTCCCAAATCACTCTAAGGACTATTTACTGTCCATCTCGCATGATTTTGATGTGATGACAATATAGATACTGCTGAGAAATTTCTGCTTTTCCCCAAAGCCATGCTGGGAGAATTTATGCTCTAGGAGAATGTTCCCATGCTCTCACAATTCAAGCTTGTCATAGGCTTCCATGAGAATTCAGCCCAAAGTTGTTGTGTTTGTGGAGCTGGGGCCTTTGGATACCTGAGCATGGGGAGTGTCTCTTTTCTTTTGTTATAATCAAGTTTTCAATGATTTCAATTAAATTTTCAATTATTTCAATGATTCTGCAATTGTCTTGAGACAACATTAAATCAGTTGCATTTACCAATTTCTGTGCTGCTCCACAGGGCTGCCAAAGTTGGAGCCCTATATTTCCATTTGTATGAACTTAGAGTCATCTGTAAAAGGTGCCAATAACTTCATGACTTCAGACCTTGGGACATGAAAGCTGAGATGGTGTGAAGGGCAATCACAGAACAGAAATGCCCAAACATCTCTGGGTTTGCCAGACTGTTTGGTGCTTCATTGGCTAAGAGGCAACATCAAAGATTTTCACCACATTTCAGTGTAAATTGTGATTTCAGGGAGTGGGGAGGCAGGTGAAACCATCACAGGCAGTGAAGGGATGTCCTGGATGGTGCTGGGCCTCTGCTGCCTGTGACCCAGGGCTCCTTCAGCACAGCTGAGGAATCATAACTGGTGCTGCTGAACAAGCTCAGGCACTTGGTTGGCTTTGTTCTCATTTACCCTTTTATGTCACAGCCTTGCAAAGCTCCTCACCCTGATGTAAACCATCCAGACTGGGATCATGTCATACTTGGAAAGAAACCAATCCAACAAGACATGAGGGGGTGGCCAGGCCTCACTTGTTTTAACAAACTTAAAGAAAACATTTCTGAGGGGATATTCCAGAAAACCACGTTACTGAAAGGCCTTGGAAGTGACAGTGCAGCTCGTGGGTCACATCTCACTTATCTCCCAGAGGATAAATTTGTCCCAGAGGACAAAGTCTGGGATCACAAGGAGCTGCTTTCTTTTGCTGTAGGTCCCTGTTTCTGGTTAAGAACATACACAGGTGTCACCCCAGTCTCCACACACCTTTTACAAGCTTTTCTGTGCAGTGGAGATGTTGCTGTTAATTTTGCTGACACACATCATCGTGTGCCCAACTGGCTCCTAAAAACATACACGAGTCCTCGGTGTTTCTCTGCTTCAGTTACTAAAATAAATACAAATGTGAAGGACATCGGTGGTGGGAGGGTATTAGAGGACTGATAATCCCACCAGCAAAAGGGGTGAGAAGGGAAATAGTCTAATGTTGTAATTACCAGGTGTTAAATTATTACTTCTAGAGACATTTCTGGGAGTGTATCATAGATGTGTTTCTGAGGTCATACCATTATTCAACCGTTAAAACAGCTCTTAAAAACCAGATCATCTTCAAAACCTTTTCTGAGCATTTTGTCTGGATTTGTTCTCATATCAAATTACTCCTTATTAAGGAATAAAACAGTTTGCAAAATAGCATAAGTTTGTTTGTATAAGACTCAGAGATTGGCCAACATTTACATGTAAATATGTATATTTATAGGGCACATTATTTATGTTTGTTTAGTCACAAGAAACAGTTAACTCTTGAGAGGGACAGCAGAGAAATTCATCAGGAGAAAGGGATTCTATTACTTGTAGAATTTTAACTTCTACATTTTTAATGAAGTCTGTCTAGTTTAATAATAACCTCATATAAATCTATTAAATGTATATGGATTGTTGGTTATTTTTTTTAACTGAGCTCCAATCATACAATACACCACCAGGTAGATACTATATTAGGAAAAGTATTTTTTCCTTTCCAAATTGCCGAATTTCAAGTGTGTTTTTGCAGTTCATTTAGTTGTGATGCCAAGATTTTTAACTGTTAAAAATGTATCATCTTGTTTCTTTTTTAACTGCTCCATTTGCATCTCTATTGGATGCTGGATGGTTTAGGGTTACTTTTCCACTATTTTAAGCCAAATCTGTGTTCCTGTAGCTCTGTGTTTTATTGTATCCCCTTGCTGTTTTGTATCTTTTACATCTTGCTTTATTGGAGTTATTCCTGCAAATAAGTAGCTATATCTTGATTTATATTGAAATCTCCTTGATTTTTAGCTACAGAAAACACACCTTTCAGCCACCAGTCTGTAGTTAAGTCTTGAACTGATTCAACTCGAACTTGAATTTTGTCTCATTGGATTTTTAGACACAAATTTCTGTTATTCAATCGCCATCACCTTCATTGCTGGTGGTTACTCATGTGTGGGCTCGTGCCTAAATCCTTCCCCACACCTTGGTCATTGGAGAGCCTTAAGTGGGTGTGAGAACAGGCTTACAATGGGCAGGTCTGAGATCTGCTCTAACCTGCACGTGGGTCATCAAAATATCAAAATACTGGATTTTATGAAAAACAATTTTATATATATATATATATACAAAAGACTGCTGATAGCACCCAATTTTGCATTAGGGCACTTGAGTTTTCCAGTTCTAACAGTTCTTCATAGTAACCAACAAAACTTCAGAAGGGTTGATCCTATCATAGAAAGTGGGAAATTAGATTTAAGCACATCTTTAAGTGGAAATTTAAGCCTGTTTTGACTTGGTGCAAACAAGGAAGAATTGCCCTGATGTCTGGATTTCCATCATCCCAAGGCAGATGAGAAGTCCCTGGCATTCCCACACTGCCATGAACACAAGGCATGGCACTGGAGTGCTCCTTCACTGCCTCTGCCAACTCTTGATAGCATTCCTTGGAAACTTGGGGAAACTGGATAACACCGAAGTTCTGAGAGGCACATTGGAGTGGCTGTAAATGCTGTTGATATTTGACACCTTCAGCAGTTCCCAGCTCCCCCAAAGAAACATTTCTGGCCATACTTTGGTGTCCTGGTCTCACGGGGCTGTGGGTTCAGGGGGCAGACAATAGTGGTGGGGGAGAAGTCCCAGCCCTGCTGCAAAGTGTTCCCAGCCCAGGAGCAACACCAACACACACAGCATTTGGAGAAGAGGAATCTTGTTTCCCAGAGTCTGTTTGGTTTTTGTTTTGGCTCTTTTGTGATCAAGTAGATACAGTTATTCTACACAACTTGTTCCAACAGAATGTGCATTAGAAAGATCTTAAGATTTTGACTCAATGAGTGTTGATTCCTCTTTTCCGTATTTTCCAAAAGGCTCTGTCAGCAGGTTTTTTCCCAGCTAAAAAGGGAATTATTGGATGAATATTAGCCACAGATGTGCTCCTTGATAACCAGGTTTGACTCCACCGAGTGCAGTGGGTGGAACGATCGAATAGAAGAATTGAAGAATTCTTGGGCACCTCGAGTTGTTTTGCAATAAACTCACAATAAATGTTGCTATATTCCTAAGTGACCTAATCCTTCTTATGTCAAGCTCAAAGCAAAAGTACGTGTGACAATAAAACCTCAAAGCACTTAATGTTTTTACCCTGACACTCCCTCCTCCTTTGCTTTAAAGATGCATCTTTCAGCCAATTCACTATTTGCTTCTAAATCTCTTTTCACATTCAAGCTATAAAATAACTGTATACTTCAGTTAATTTTCAGATGGCAAGGTTCTATTTTCATTTGGAATGAACCTGTGCATTGCACATTCAATTTCTAGTGACTTATGTCAGAGTTTTGTCCAAAGTGGTGATTGCACCCATCTGTTCCAGCACCCCTGACATACATATTCACTTTGGTGAATGAGGGACAACTTGGTTATTTCCACCTCTCTCTGGGTCAGATCCTGCCTGCAGTTAAGCAAATGTTTAGAAAATACTGTTAGTTCCTCCTCAGCTTTATATATAGCTGGTCTTAACAGTGAATTGGAGAAGATGAAGTGTAAATTGAGTATTGTTCAGTTTATTTCAAGGAAAGAGTGGTTTGTTACGACGAGGAGTGAAGAAGGAAATTTAAACTACAATCTTGAGGTCTTGTCTCTGCTTTATGTAGTTGAAACTACATAAATTGAAAATACTTGCATGTACTTGAAATGCACTTGAAAGTTCCCAGAGCAGTTTCCACAGAAATGGAGTTTTGACCACGTTATCTTTGCCAACATTTTCTTTCCCTCAGACGTTGTACGATGTGTTTTCAGTTGCCACTGTCTGCCATGAGAGTGGTTCTGCTGCAGTGGCACTGGAGTCATTTGTGAGTGTTGGAATGAAATGCTTGGTGTAAAAACAAGATTTGACACCAGTCAAATTAGTCACCCCCTGGTTTGGGAGTGTGGTTATTGCCAGCTCACGCTCACTCGTGGCACAGGCAAAAACCTCTGCAGTTTGTAACACTTCAGCAAACTTGTGAGCTGGGGTTTGACTGTGTGGAACCAGGAATTTTGTGTCTGTTTTGACAAGGATAATCTGAGTTTTAGCAAAGCTATTCCTCTGCCACCAGAGCTGGATAAAGATGAAGGCATTAAATATTCTCTAGCAGTTGTCCCCAGTACAGTCTGTAGGAAGCTCTGTGTGCTACACACACGTTTTGTTGCTCAAGGCAGTACTAGTGAGGAAAGAGTGGGGTTGAAGTGTTGATCTGAGCTGGGGTTATCTTGCCTGATCCTTTTGTTTTGGCTGAATTGTCCTGGGACACCTGCAGATGAAGGAAGAGTTTCATTTTCAAACTTCTTGGCTTTAGGTGACAATCCCAACAGCTGATATTTCTGTGCTGGTTTGAAACACCATCACCCAGAGGCCACAAAGAGAAGCTGGATTTCAGTGCCCTGTGTGGTTCCTGTTCCACAGGCACAGCAGGTGATTCTGCCTCCAGACACCTTTTCCAGTGCACTTTGCTGGGTGACACTTGTCATATGGACATGAGTCAAAACATTTTGCATGAAGTAGTTTTTTGTAGGCAGAGTTTTCACTGGGATGTGTCTCCTCCTGCCTTTCCAGTGGCATCTGGTGTGTAACTGGGATGTTGGAGCTCACCGTGCTCCCTTTTCTTACTACAGTGAATGAAGGAGTGAGACCACACCAGCACTACAGTTAATTATTGAGAAGGGGCAGTTACAGACAACAAACTCAAAGATGAAGATCTGTAGCTGTCAATATTTCACTGATAAACTGCCAGAAAAGTAGAGAAATCTTAAATATCTTTCAGTGGATGCCAACTAATTAAAAAGCCAGTTTCCAGGCTGTGTTGGAGCCAGAAAATGTAGTGATCTAGATTTATCGAGATCATCAGAGCAAACACAATCTCTGTCACTTCTGTTTCCCAGCTGCTTCTCTTGGGATGCAAATGGAAATACAGGATTTTCTTGAAAAGGCTGAAATTCAAATAATTATCCATCTTTCTGTGATTTCAAATCTCATGAGGACTCAAGAATGAAACTCAAAATTTCTGAGAGGTGGCAAAAGCCATTCAACCGTTAGAAACAGTAATTGCTAAAAAAGATCTTCAAAGTCTCTTTCTTGACTTTATATCCAAAAGGGCCTAACGCTGCCCCCCCTGTGGCCCCCAGCCTGCCCATTCCCATTGTGCCTGATCATTCCACTGCAGATCAATGGAATTAGAGGGATTGGAAATCACCTGTACAGCAGAACCATGGAGGTTTTAACCCTGTCTGCATTCTCCTCCTGTCTGTGGGTCTGTCTTGTAAAAGGTAACACAAAAATGTTATTAAAAAAAAGGTAGAAAAGACAAAACGGTTTCATCTGCTACAGCTCTAAATGGGATGGAGATGCTCTGCCAGCAAAAGAAGGGCTTTTAAACAGTTTGAGTATTTTGTCATCCCAAGCAATGATTAACATAACTTTTGGGTCAAAAGACCAAGTTCATATTTTTGACCTTTTGTCATTCTCTCCAATGACAGTTGTGCTCTATCCCTTCATCCTCTGTTGTACTTTGGAGCTGACTCAGTCTGTAAGTATTTCTATAAAATAAATAGTTTGATGGGCTGTGGGCAGTGTCAACAATTACCTTTGTGCTGGTCTGTTGAGTGCTGAGAAAGTCCTGAAAATGAGGTGGGACAGACCAATACAGTGAGGCCATTACTGCCACTGAACTTCATCCTTGACACGAGCACAGTGCAAGGGACTGCAGCTCGTCCCGAGAGATACAACTGAATTTTGATTTCTGGACCCTTTTGATCTCTGGAAAGGTTCAGGTCCAGACTGTGCAGGGGCTCTCCCTCCATCACAGACTAAACCAGAGCTGGAAGAAAGATGTCCTGTTTGAATCTGGACTCAAACTTGTCCCTGGAACATCTCTCTTTGTGTGTGTCCTTGTCATATCCTTCATCAAGCTGCCAAATCCTCCTAAGCCACAGTATGTGTGTGGACCTTGCTGTTCTGGATGAGCTGTAGAGCAGAAATGCCCACATTTCAGTGCCATGGACTTCCTTGGCTCACCTGGCAACTCCTTCATCTTCAGCTCTGGAATTTGATTTCATGGTGTGTTTTGGATAAAGCAAAAAGAAGTGAAAGAATGTCCAGAGATGTTGAAGCTTTTTGCCATTTGCTGAGGTACTTGTATGCCTGATTAATTATTGCCTAATTATAAACCCTCAGGGTCATGCTTTTCACCAGTGAGAAGAAAATGTTACATAGACTGCCAAGAAATATCAGATTTTCCACCCCAGCTGTTTTCTGATTAAATGGCTGCACCATGAATTTAAGAGACTGTTCAGCTGCACTTGGGGGTGGTTTGCCTTTTGTTTATCCCTCTAATGTCCTGCCAAACAGAACCTCTACTTCTCTCTCTCTCGACAGAGGGTTTTTTGGTATCTAGCAGCAGTGGGTAGGCACAGCTGAATGACACACTGGATTTTCCCTTTTAGCATCTCAGAATGTTGCTGTTCCCACTCCAGGGGAGGGGGACAGAAGTACAGTAATGCTCACACTGTGTAACTGGGCAAAGGAACGGAGAAATTCCTTATTTTAATTTTTTTTTATTTTTCTATTTAAAGATAGAACAAAACTGTTCAGAAAACCTTGGAAAGGCTTTAAATGGCTAAACTAGACCATAGTTCTCCTGTTCTTAATTTCACAGGTCTTTCCAAAGGCAAAGAAACTCAGCCCTTGGCACTGTAGTTGACAAATACCCTAAAATCTGCTTTGACGCACTTGTTGAGTGTATTTTGGAGCCACAAGCAAGACACTGTCAGAATTATCATTACCTGCATGAAAAATAGACTCTGGATTTGGTCTCGGCCTCTTTGTGTGTCTGGGGTGGTGGGGACGAGGTGTGATGGTCAGGTTTGGTCCCAGTGCTCTTCCCATACTGCAGAGTGAAAGGCAGAGGTGGTTTGGAGAGGGTGACTCCTCTGGGTGCTGGGGGAGGGAAGGACCCCCAGGCAGTCCCTGGCTCTGAGCTGGCAGCTCCTGGGATCTGTCTGTGTCCTGGGGGAGCTGCTCCCTCCCAGGCCTCACCCACAGGGAGCTCACTGGGCTGAGGGTGATAAAAGAGAGGAGGGAACAGCAGGGATGCACCCCCCAATTGGGGGGTTAATCCCTAAAACTGTGCAGGAAAATGGGCATTTGTGAGCAGCAAGCAAAGTGTTCAATACTTGTGTGGACTCGAATCTTAAAAGGTGATTTTTGCTTCTTGATCTGGCTGTGATGTGTTGGGAAGAACTGACAGAGCATTTGAAGATGGAGAGAAGGCTTACTGTGAGAAATGCTGTGATAGAGAGGAGAATTAGGAAGAAAGCCTTAGAAGAGTAGGGCTCAAAACTTCCTCATTAATTCTATTGAATAGCTGAGATTTCATGAGCAACAAATTTAAAACAGCGACTGATGGAGAACTGGCAGGTCCCTTACAAAGCACAAAGCAAAGACAGAAAGGGTGGTAGTAAGACACTTGTTTGAGCAAGTTAAATGTTCCTTAGTCTATTGTAAGAAAGGAGCACATTAAACTGGGGATTTATTAACAGCAGAGTCACTTAATAGACATGCAACATTTTACTGCTGTTTTGACATTTGTCTCTGGCAGAGAACTGTCTCCAAATATGACAGAGATCTACCACAAAAAAAAAAAAAATAGGGACCAGCTGGTGTCCTGAGAAGAAAAGAGGTCAGAAATCTGGGTATCAGTGAGCCCTGAGGAACTGCTGAAGTGCTGTGGGATGGCTGGTCTAAACCAGAGTGATGGCTGAGGGGAGGCAGTGCAGGGAGTGAACCTTCACTCTAAGCAAAGAAACAGAATAAAAACCAACAAGTAAGAGAATTCAAGATTTAGAAATTTATGAAACTGTCTAAAATGCTGATAGTTGTTCACTGGAATAGATTATTTAAGAAGAATGTCTATTGTTGCAGATTGGAACATGCAGTTGAGATAAACACCTGTTAAAAATTGGTCTAACTTCACATCTGGGTGTTAGATCCAACTTCTGTAGACTAGATAATAAATCTGTGCAGAAATGAGACATCAAATTTCCATTAAAAGGCAACATGAAGGAAGTTTTCATTTTTGTCCAGCTTTATAGGCAATATAATAGTCCAGACTCCAGAGGTTCCCACAAGAGAAAATGATGTTCACTTTGTCTTAGGACAGGAAACAAAGACTATTATTAGATCTGTGCTGTATTAGCAGGTACTGGCCCGTGTCACTAATCTGTATAATCTGAACTGTGCAATAGGAGTGGATTTCTGAAAACCCAACAGAACATCTGAATTAATGAGCAAAAGAAAACTGTTCCTAGCAAACGTGTCTGTGCTCTCTGTGTGTAGCTAGAGAGGGACTGTGACCTTCCTGTGCCAGGGGGTACCTCGAGCCACTGTCACTTCTTGTTTGCAGGATTTAATGCAGAGCTGTGTTTGAAGATCAGGATCCTCCACTGTCCAAGGATCACCAGCAACCTGGGTCTCCTGGGAGGAAAACCAAAACATCACATCAACCAGCTAGTCTGGTCTAAATTTTTTATTTTGCTTGCTTATTTTAATTCTTTCCCTACTCCCCGAGACATGCTCTGGGCCAAAGTGACTTATTTGGGGGTTTAGATACAAAATATTTGCTGATATTCAGTAAAAATGCCAATTCCCAGTCTGTGCCCAGTTCTGCCACCTTTAGTCACTTTGCCAAGCACCTTCTTTCTTATATTAAAGTCTGGTAAGATCTTCAAGCAAAACCATTCCCTCTGTACTTCAGGATGGGCCCTTACTCAAGTGTTTGCCTGGAAAGTGTTTGCAGCAGAGTTGTGTGTTTGCCAGGGAGGGAGAACAGCTCCTGCTGCCACTGCAAACAATTCAACCACCCTGTTCTGCCCTTTAGAAGGTACAAAAGTTCTCACTGTTGACTCCAGTGTCTGCTGGAAGTACCTGTCCATGCTCTGGGTTCAGCCACTCTGTTTGTCAGCAGCTCTCACAGCAGCACCAGAACTCAGGGAATACACTGGGATTTGCTGGCACAGGGGCTTGTTATTCCAGAGTGGAGGCCGAATATGAATAAATGAACTGCTTAATTTCAAAATTAATATAAAGGAGAATGAATCCCTAAAATGAGCACTGGCATAGCTGGTTGTTGTTTGTTTGGTCACTCTGTTCCCTACAGAGTGCAGCTACAACGAGCCACTTACAACACCCTCGCTTGGTTTTAATATTTAATATTTAATGCAATATATTCTAGAAAAAGAACAACACTCTTGTGGTAGAGGATTTTAACTCGACCTGCTCCCCAGATGTGTGAGCAATAGGCTCGTGCTTTCTTCCCCCCGAATTTCCTCCTGCAAGCACAGCTCAGGTGGAGCAGGGCCTGGGGCAGAGCCTGGCTCACAGGGCTGGTCATGTCTCCATGTGCACCCTGCCCAGGCCATGCTGAGCTTAATGTGCACCAGGTCAGAGCCCAGGACCTTTCAGAGGCTCACTTGGAGCAGCACTTGGTGGGTGTGTGCAGAGCTTGGCTGAGCCCTTGGCAGCTCCGTGTGATGCCCAGGAGGAACCAGGGCAGCTCTGCCAGGCCTTGGGTTTGACTTGTGACCTCTCACAGAAACTGTCCACATTCGTTTTACTGCTGTTAAATGACCAAGGTAATTGCCATCACTTGTTTCTGGGACTTGGTATTTAAAAAGAAATTAAAAGTCCTACCTGAATATTGTTCTTCTCAGTGTCTTAGTTATGACAAGGGAGACCCATCTGTTCCCACACTCCTGTGCTTTCACTGTCAAAGGATGAGGCCAAAGATTTCACGTGATGAATTGGATGAATTCTGTGCAGAAAGTAAAAGTCAATGACAAACATCTCTGCTGTAACCTGAATTTTCCTGCCATTTACCCCTTTAGAAGTATACTTAGAACTAGTATGCAATCGAGTGTTATCTTCAAGACAGAAAATAATTGTGTAGAGTCAGACCTTTCTTTTCTACATGAATCATCCTTAATTGCCTGCATTGAACAAAGGACAGTTCAGTTTGTATGGAAACAGGAGATTTCAAAGGGAGAATAGTGATAGCTATAAACAGCTCCTTCTCTCTGAAGTGCTGCTTGATGGAGCCATAATGAACCAATATCTACAGAGTCATTTCCAGCTCCAGGTTATTTCAGATTTGTCTGGACAAAACAGAAGAGTTCTGGGTTATTACTAATATTTACCACAGACAGAAGCCTGAGTTGCAAAGAATTGTCAGCTCATAAATCTAACATGACCTTATCTAAAACTGAACAGTTGGAGGAAAAAGTAATGTTTTTCATTTCAACCTTCAGGATAAAAGATGCTTGGAAGTAAAAACATTTGGAAGAAAAAGGGTATGATGTACCAGATTTATAGCATTTTTTGGAATAAGTTGCTGTTCTGCTTATTTACTTTGTATGAGGCAGGTGCATTCATGGCCTCCTCAATGTTCTTTTCATTTTTTCAATTTTTTCAGATTCTGGACACTAATCTCCCAATTTCCTTTCACCCACTTATTTGTGACTAAGGGTAACATGGATTTCTTTGGGTGAAGGATAAGAATAAATATCAAAGAATCAAGACATGCACTTGCTGTTTGTTCTTCACCTGCTCCGAGTGTCTTTTTGTGCCTTCAGAACTCATAGTGCTGAGGATGGACTCATAATAATGGCTTATGAAGCATTATTTAAAGCATTTAAAGCATTATTTAAAGCATTTAAAGCATTCTAACACAGTGTTATCTAACATTGGCTTTGTTCTGATTTAAACAGCCCCGTGAGCTGCCACTCAGGGGAGGAGTGAGTCCAGCACTGTCTTAGTCCAGAGGACCTCAGTGGGATTTATAAGCATTATCTTCAGGAATCTTATCAACCATCCTTCAAAACAACCCCCTTTGACATTACCACATGAGCACCACAGACCTGGAGAGGGACCCCAGTAATACCCATCTTATCATACCCTGCACAGGGCTTTTAATGCAGAAAATCACTAATTGTTGTTGTGATTTTGCTCAGCCTTGTTCCTGTGTTCTCAGTGTCACAACAGCAATAGTGTGGCATAGTCTGGAGTCTTTGTAATTTACATGGGCACACCCTGGTGAGATGGGCCCCAAATTCCTTCCTGTTGCAGTTTCATCAGTACTTTCCAGGCAAAGAGCTGGTGCTGTAGAAGGACATCTTGGTGACCCTGTTCCACGGGTGTGGAACCCAAACTCATCATGTACATGTCTAGAACTAAAAGGGAGGTTTGTAAAACCTGGCAGGCTCATCTAACCAGGTCATAAAAACTCTAGTAAAGGAAATTTCAGGTTATTAGCTTGGAATTGCAGTTTTTCACTGTCTACATCACAGATTTTTCTAACGTATGATCTAAATTGTTTTCAATGCACATTAAGCTGTTCCTCTCTTCTTGTTCAGAGAGTGGCCAGTCTGTTGTATGCTACAAGCTCTTTTCATCTGTGCCCTCTCTTCTTTCTCTCTAAAAAGATCTCCCTTGTTTACTTTTTTCTTGCACACCCTTTGACTCTCCTCTGGCTTCTCTTCTCTTGGGGATTTGTCTGTCTTTGAATGCAGTGATCACAACTGGACCCATCTCCCACCTGGAGACTCACCAGTGGAAACAGAAAAATGACTTTCCCTGACACCTGACCCTGCCAAAGCCAGGCCCACTGAGGGGCATTGTTTGCAGCCCTGCCTTTGGCAATTCCCTGATCACTGACACCCTCCTGGAATACAGGAATTCCCCTACAGCCATCACAGGGAACTGACCTTTGTTGAACCTCCTGCGTTGGTTTGGAATCACCTTTCCAACGAGCTGCTGTTGAATTTGCATTGTCCTCTGTACTATTTGCAGCCCTGGTGCTGCCACACCAAGTGGATTGCCCAGTTTATCCCTCTCTGTGACAGAGAAGCTCATCAGGACCTTGTTTTTTTCAGAAATTGTTTGGTGCTTTCCTTGCTCTGTACTTAAAATTGGTCCTGAGCCAACTTGGTCCTGACCTGGGGTCCAAATTGTGCCACTGTGGGATGGGAGTAGCTTTAAAAAAAAGAAGTATTGGAAACTAAGCATGAAAAAGGGATGTCCCTTTTGTCACCTGTGACCCCCCAAAGAAACAGTGCCAGTGCTGCTGCTTGCTGGGACATGCAGGGGGGCTGTTGGGCTGTTCTTCCATGGACATCCAAGAGCTGCAATTACTGGGGGAAAGGGCAAGGCTTTGTTGTGAGGAGCAATCACAGGGACTCACTTTTTCCAAAAGGTACATTGCACTTGCTCTCAGATTGTTGTGCTGTGTGGTGATGAATAACACTTGGAAGCAGATGTCAGAGGCATCAGTGCTCAGTGGAAATAGGACATTTTTTCCATTTTATGTCTAGTTTAGACTATATTAAAGAGGAGGGAAAAAATTTAGAAGCTGAAAACATGTTGAAACAAGTTAGAGTTGTAACAGAACTGACGACAGCCAGGAAATTCCAAGTTCAGGTCCTCACTCCATCCTCTCTGGGCACTCACACCAAGAGTTCACCATCCAAGCCCTTGGGTTAGTGTTGGTCACAACAACTCCATCCTTGTTACTTGCTATTATGTGTGTGCCTGCTTGTTGCTGGCTGTTTTCCTCTTTTCTTTTGATCTTTCATAAGAATTTCTGAAGTCCCTGTTCTGCACCATGTGCCTTCATACCAGCTCACAGCTCTATAAAAAAAAAGCTCTATGAGCTTTATAAACACCAACTTAAAATGCTCTGCATCCCAGAAAGATCATAGAAGGTTTGTTCCAGGGACAAGAATGAACACAAATATGAACTTCTATCACTGTTTATTAAAGCATGTGATATTCACATAAACATTGCAATGTTTTCTTTGCATGTGTTAGTAATAAAAGCTTTCTGCGTTACTAAAATCTGAATATTTAAATCATGTAATGTTATTTTTTCTTGAAGGTAATATAAAATTATGTTTTGTTCAAATGTTAACAACAAAAACTGGTCTGAGTTGGCTTTGACCCTCCTATGAATGGCACAGAACAGTTCCATGGCACAAACCAGACTATATATTAATAAATGCAGTACAGCCATGCCAGCCTTGATGCCCATGCTCTGTTTACCCTGCTGCTCTGGTGTGGCTAGACTGTGCATTTGCCCATTTGTTAGATTTGGGAAGGTGATATGATCTGGAGACTTGTAGATCATAAAGGTTATGGTCAAAAGTGGGCTCTGTGGTTGTGTAGAGCAGTTATGGATCACGGGGATTAATCCATGTTGAACCAGAAGAATCCTGATCTTACAGTTTCCACTGATTCACCACAGTCTGTCTTCACTTATTCCAGAGTTGGTAATCAGTGTCTAAATCCTCTCCTTAACTCCTACTCTGTATTTGAGCACCTTTCACCCACTGGACTTGAAAGCATTTTGTTTCTCTTCTTAGATTTCTTCTCTTCTTTCAGGTGCTTACAAAGTTGGTGTGGAATCCTCTCCTCTGTAAGTCCAGCCAGAGTCACTCCTTCACCCTGCACGTGTTCAGTTGTTCATCCTGAGCCAAACTGAGCAAGGTCTGTCCCAGCCCTGGGGGCACCTGCACCAGCAGCACACCCAGCACTGGTGTAGCCACACTCCCCACACTGGCAGCCCATGTTTGGCAGTTCCAGTGGGCCACGTTTGCCTCTGCAGAGTGATCCCTGCAGTGAGGCTGTAGGTGAATGTAAGACATGGCATTTACCTCTCCTGCTGGCCCTGCTTCCCTCTGGCTGCAGATCCAGTGACCAACCTCTGCCTCCTCCTCCCACTGTTTTCTGCAGTCAGCCTTGGTCACTGTTCATTTTAAGCTTCTTCCCAGTCAACAATAGAATATGTGACACAGTCTCAAAATCCCTTTGTGATTATCAGCAGGCAAGTGTATTTCTGACTCCCCTTTTAAACACAGGCAACCATCAGTCAGTTAATTTGAAATCCTCTTGATATCTGCCATGTTGATTTTGTCTTTCTGGCTTCTCAATGTACAACTTTTGCTGAAGTTTAGCCAAAACAGTTTTCTGAAAACCCTTATTGATTTGGATTAAGTGTAAGTGCTCTTTGAGTTGCATGGATTGAATCACTTGCTGTTATCCCTGTATTTTCCTGTCTGGGAAGGGAGGCTGACCCGGCTGTCTTTGGCCAGACTGCCCAACCTACCCTTTTTAGAAAGCTGGCACACCACCAGCTTTCTTTTAGTCCTCTGGAAATTCCACTGTCTTTCAAGAATTCCAAGTATTCCAAGACTTATGATGTCGTGCGATCTTGAATCCAAACTCCCCACCACATTTCCCTTCACAAAAATAGCCATGAACTTTCTAAATTCAATTTATTCCTTTAAAGCATTTCCAATGGTATAATGTTTTGTAGAATGTCTTTTATTGTAAAACCTAAATTTGAAGCCGAAAAGCTGGTTGGCTTTATCTTTAAAAACATGTTTTTTAAAAGCTTCTCATTGTTCTACCCAAGCCATTCCAGTCTGTGGTATAAATAATTGTTTTAGTGTCTATTATGGTTAAACATACTGTGTGAAGAAAGTGAAATTCCAGCTGGACATGTGTAGATAATTAATTTGGGGGCAAGTTGTATCTCAAGTATACAGGGTTTGAATTTTCTCTTTGAAGTAAATTCATTATTTATCTAAACACAAGGTACTAATGTGTGCTGGCTGAAGGAATAGGATCAAAACCACACTGCAGACCAGGTTAGTTTTAAAAGAGAGAGAAACTGGACACCCAAGGGGTGTTTAAGTGAGGGAAAGCTACAAGTTATTGACTCCAAAGCTCCTAAAGAAAAAGGAAAACCTTAAAGGAGGAGTTTCAGAAGAGCCCTGGGATCAGCTGGGGTTGTTTGTCAGGCTGGGGCAGAGCTGGGGCTGTTGTGAGAGGTGGGGGGTTCGGGAGAAGAGCCCAGGCAGAGCAGGGGAGGTGCTGCAGGGGGGGCTCCCACCCCCAGGAGGGGATGGTCTCGGCTCCAGCATCTTCTGAAGGCACGTCCTAAAGCTCAGAAGTGTCTTGTCTGCAGCTGTTCCTCCTCTATTGCCCTCTTGATGTGAGGGGGAAATGCTTTGGCCCTCGGGCAGGTCCTTGGAAGGTGTTTCAGCAGCAGTGGCTGCAAACAGGACCCGGGGGTCCCTTGTGTGACAAAGCTGAAGGACACGGGGGGGTTTCAGCCCCACACCTGCATTCTCCTGTGCTTGGGAAAGCTATTTGTTCTCAAAACCCCTCCTTTTAACAACAGAGCTGGGGCCAGATGCTTATTCCTGCCAACACTGGCTCATGCCATAAGCTTTCAGTTATTCTCTGAGGCTTGATGCCTTGAGTAGTTTGGTTTTTCTAAAATGCAAAAGAAATTGTCACACATGAAACTATTGTCAGTTACTGTCTATTTGAAGCTGAAACTGCCTCAGTGGTGTATGTATGTGCTTTACAAGTTGAAAGCATTTTAGAACCAGCAACCTGCTAAATACAGAACAGTTTTGTAGCATGAGAACCACTTTCTTTGTTTTACAGCTCAGGGAAACTGATGAACAAAATACATCAGTGGCAAGAGCTGGTGGGAAAACTCTGCAGTGTTGAACATCAGAGCACCTTCAAGAACTCTGTTCTTTCCCTTGGCTCATATGGCTTCTATTATTTACAGCCTTTCACTTTTTTATCAGTGGTTTTAATATTAAAAGACATTATCCTTGCTGAACTTCTGTTTAGCAAATGTGCTTTCTGCCTTCAATCTGTTAAGTACAACCCAGAGCTCCCAAGATTACTGCCAAGTTAAAAACCTCTTTGGAAATGGGCAACAAAACCAAGCAAAAGGCTGGCCAAGGTCAGTCTTCCTCACCCCAGTATTGTTGTCAGGGAACACAAGGACTGATCTGACCTTACTGGAATATTTGGAAGTGCTGCCTCGTAGGGAGCACAGCTGATCTCCAGTGTCCCTGCCAGATCATGCTGCTGGCTCTGTGTGGCATTTGTGGGTGAGAATGAGGTTTTGATGCTACCTTTTATTAAACTGGGGGAAAAAATAGCTTGAGTCCAATGCAGCTGCTTCCCATCCCATTATCTGAGTGAAATGGGATATGTGGGGGGGATGGGGATGCTGATGTTTTGGTTTGTTCATCCAAACTCGGTAGCTTTGAGATCTGACACCCCTGGTGAATCCAGCCCTGATGCAGTAGAAGCCACAGGAGGTGGCAAAGCATCAGCTGGTCCTGGTGGTGCTCAAGATACTCTTTTGGGTTGGGGGTTCTATCCCTTTTCTTTCCTATACAGCTTCAGACACACTTCCAAAATTCAGTAAACTATAAATACTAATAACCCCCCACGTGAAAATTTATGATCTTGACTCATATCTGGTCTAGGTTTTGGGTTTTGTTAAAAGTGTGTGAATTAAAACCTGTGTATTTGTGGCTTTGCTTGAGCTCCCTCTGAAATCCTGGCAGCCAGGGCAGCAGCCAGAGCCCCGTGGTGTGTCCTGCAGGGTCACTTCCACCCCCTCCCCAGCACTCCACACCCCACGTTTTGTGAGAGCAGGACCACACCATAAAACCTTGGGAAAGTTGTTATTTCTGGGACTGTCACAGGAGCTGGGAGGATTTCAGCTGTGCTCCTGTGTGTTTGGGGTTTTAGTTTTGGTTGCAAATCTTCATTCTGCCAATATGCTGCTCACACAGTGGTATCAAATGTTCTCACTTCTTAAAAAGGCTTTGTAGCTGGAGTATGAATTTATTGTCTTCAAAAATAGAATTGCTCTTAAATTAGAATGTTTTCAGCTTTGCCAGCCTATGGAAGCTCATAAGGAACGTAATTAATGCACTGAGTTAGCAAGTCTTTGTTGTCATTATCTGTAGATGGTTCTCCAAATGACTTTACTCCAGAGCAATAAGTCACCCCTTGTACTTCTGTGAACATCTGCAGTCCCACGGGAAAATCCTCTGCACAATCACAGTGCTGCATTTTTCCAGGAAATACGTGCAAATTGTGCCAGTCAATCAATAAACAAACCTCTCTCTTGTTTTTATCTTCGGTTCTTGTAAATGCTGCAGTCAGAGCTCTGCCTCGATTGGAAACTTCTTTTCCAAGTGCTGTAAGAGTTTGGGAAATGTGTCAAACATCCCGAGCAGCTGCTGAGCAGAGCCCTGCACTCCCTGTGTGCTTTGGCATGGGAGGGATGCACAGGAGCAAGGAGGGAGTGCAGGAACTGGCCTTTGAAGTCTGCTCGTGATGTTATATTATTCTTGGCTCTCTGGGCTTTGGAAAATACTCTGCATGGAGTTCTCCTCACTGCTGGAGCACACGGCTCCTCTCGAGCCTGGGGAAGGCTGGTTTGAGCATCACACCCTCCTGTGAAACACCTCGGCCGTTCTGCTCCTGGAGTTGTGTTATTTTATCAAATCCCCATGAGGTTTTTCCCTTTTGTGGTTGGAGCAGTCCCCCAGTTTGTTCCTGGGGGTGTTTCATGCTTTCACTGCATTGCTGCTGAATCCCCTCCTCTGCATTTGCAATGGGATTTTGTAGTGACTAAATTATTATGTTCTTGTAAAAATGCACGTCTCGAAATCCTGGACTCCGACACTAAATCACATCTGAATTTTCTGCTTCAGAAATGGATTCACCTGCACTTCACACCTGAAAAATAGAATTATTTCACCTTCTGTCACATCTTCCACACAAAACTGAAAAGGCTCTTTACAACCTGGAATGTCCTTAAGGCCAGAAAACCAAAACCAGAGTTCTGGGCTGCTGGAGGATTAGAACACGGGATGTTTTCCTGGGTTTGTCTGGTCCTGCCCTCTGAGAGATGGGTGGGAATTGAGGGACTCGGGGTGAGGAGGGTGCTGTGCCACAATAACATTTCTCTGTGAGGTAACAGTGACCTGGGCCTTTGACAGAGGAGTGTCTGGAAGGCACTGCCCTGTGGATGGCAAAGGGAGCTGTTCTCTCCCCCCAGTGCTTCCCTTTAGTCACCAGGAAAACAAGAGTAGGGAGGTGCAGTAGTGAAAGGCAGGAGAAACGAGGGACGAGAGGATTTAAGCTACAGGAAAACGTGTTTTTTTCAAGGCAGACTTGAAAACCCTTGTGGCTGTTGAGGAGAGTCTTCATCTCCTCCAGCTGCATCCCGAGCAGTCATCCTCCTCTGGCACCACTGGGAGAGCCTGCACTCCTAACTGGAAAAGCATTTGAGCCCAAAGTGCCGAGTTCTATTTGCCAAATATTGCTACAGATCTAGAGCTTTTCACTTCTTGTATTTCAAATTTTTTGTTTGCCACTCTCTGGCTTGGTCAGGTTTTCCTACACTCACGTGGAGAAATGCAGGTCTTTGTTGTTATTGTTTTTATTATTATTGTTCCTGATATTATTTCAGTGAATGCCTCACAACTACATTTTTCTAAGCTTTAAATTGCAGCAAAACATCTGTAAGCCTGTTACATTGTCTCCCCTTATGACTTAAGCAATATATTTCTGTCAGAATCTCCTTTATACCTCCATTTCTGAAAGCACATAGTCTTATGGCTCAAATCCCAAACCAAGCCTTAGATAAACACTTTATCATCATCTCAAACTGAGCTTTCATTGTACTTTAAGACAAGTAGAAATAATAAGGGACAAAGGAATTCTCATGGACTTGTACATAGATGGCGAGTGCCCAGTGTGGGAACAAGCCATGGTTTTATTCAAAATATGTAGCAAAAAACTTTTGCAGGCTCAAACTTTTTAAAAGGCTTTACAACCTGTCTAAACATGTAAATTACTCTTGCAAATGAGCCTTATTTCATGTGAGCAAAGGGTGTTGGACCAGGGTCTAAAATACCACTTTTCTCTCTCTTATTTTGTATGTTTTTATCTTGTCCTGCACATTGTAAGGGGCTTTGGGGGTTTTTGGGGGGGGAATACTGTAGATTTAAAATAAATGTTATTATTGATAACACACAGTAAGATTGTAAAAGAACTCCCTGGTTCTCAGTGTGGGCTTTAATCCTCAGCACAGGGAGGTTCAGCACCTGCTGGTTTGTTCTTGCAGCTGAAGGGAACCAGCTGGAGCAGCCACTGCACTTCTGCCTTTCTGCAAGGAAAGCTGGGGTCAAAGCCCAGCCCTGGCAGGTCTGTGTGTAGCTCTGGGTGAGGAGAAAGGGGAGGAAAGGAGGAAGAGTAGCATGAATGCCCGTGCTAGAGAAAGGAAAGCCTTTCCTTGAGTTTCTAAGGAAAGTGTTTCTGCAGTTTACTGAAGTCTCATTTATTGTGTTCTCTTCACAGAGAATTACAGACAGAGCAGCACTGGAGAGGGGTACCCAGACCTTTAGGAAGGGAATTAAAGGAAAAAAGGAAGGGACTGGGGAGGGAGAGGTGCCCGTGGCTGCAGGTGGGTCTGAGCATCACAGAGCTGCCACCAACCACTGGCAGGGGGGAGAGCAGGGCTGGGGGACAAAGAGTGGCTGGTGGGGGATGGAGGGATGGATGAAACCAAGCTCTCACATTTCCTCTGCCTGGAGCAGTCTCCAAACACCCACAGAAACAGCCAGTTGCTAAATGTGGCTTCCCATAGCAAGGCACCCGTGTTTGATTTAAATAAACCAGTTAAAATAACTTTGCTGTCCCTCTAGCACTGCACTGTACCTGGGCTGTTCTGCAGCTGGTGGGGGCTGGTTGGGATGCACAGCTGAGGTCACAGGGATGCATTTTGTAAACCCTCTGCACATGGGTTTAGCAGAAAGAGTCAGAGTAGCTCCTGGCTGTCAGGCCTGGGGGATCTGAGGAAATGGCAGTGGGGCAGTGCATCCAGCAGCTAAACAGTGGCGAGTGCTCAGAAATACTCTTCTGCATTTCATTTGCAAAGACACTCGTGAACTCACCTGCACAAAAGAGAGGAACGATGAGAGGGAAGAAGGCAGGTTGATGTCAGGTTGCTTTTATTTGGCTGAAGCCAAAAGAGAGTCAGCAGAGTTAAACAACCCCCTGAACTGGATACAGGCTGCAACATTTCTCCATCAGGGCTCTTTCTGCTTCCCTTCTGCTCCCCAGAAGTGAGCTATTGTCAAACCTCAACACGTCTTTTGGACTGACACACACAGTGCCTCTCACACTGTGTATTGAAAACGCCAGGAGGGCAATGCCATTCCATGGGAGAGCTGCAGAAACCCTTCCCAGGTACCTGGACAGTGGGGAGATGTTTGGGCACCAGTACTGCCTTCAGTTCCATGTTGTTGGACTTATTCCTCTTTTCCCAGTCACCAGAGCTCTGGGTTCTCAAGTACTGAGATTCTACAGAGAAAAAACCTCTACATAGAAACTCTCATAAAAACACTTTATTGTCATGCTCCTAAAACGGTTTTATCAGCCTCTGGTTTGTTATTTGAAAGACACTGTATTATCATGAGTTTAAATTTGTGGCAGATATAAAGTCACACAGCAGAAAAGAATGTACGTTGCTTCTTCACCTTCTTCTACTCACTCATGTGAGAATTCCCTTCTGTCATGGCCTGTTTTCCCCCTGACACAACAGTCACCCTGTCAGCCTGCAGTGGGTGCTGAGGCTTGAGCAGAGGGCACGTTTAATGTGTTACACAAGCAGCCCTCACACCAAGGACACAGCTCTGTCACAGGCCTTGCAGTGCCAGTGTCACCGTGCCTTGGGCACTGCAGCACCTGCTCTGTCCCCTCCTCAACACTCAGGTGTCCCCAGTGTGCTGTGCTGAACCAGCCACTGCTCTGGCTCCACAGCAGCCCCTCATCCCCTTGTGCTCAGTGTCCCTGTGGCTCCCACAGCAGCCTCACTTCCCTGTGCTGGAACATTCCATCCTGCATCCCACCCGGTGCTCCCAGGGATGGAGCTCAGTGCTCCTGGCAAATCCAGCACCTCCTTAGTCTGTGGTTATTTCTGAATGCACCAGAAACCCAGCAGGTGGGTTTGCTGCTCTGGGCACTGGGATGGTCCATTGCCTGTGCAGTAGCTCCTCTCCAAGCACATGTTCCACTCCCACAAACTTGATACTCCATGTGAAGAACAAAATGTTCACCTGGTGCTCGTTGCCAAGACTTGAAGGATGATTTCTGAGACCAGGAGAGCCCAGAAACTCACTCACACTGGGCTGAGTCACTGTTCTGGCAAGACTGGTCTCATTTCTCTAATTTTTAATCTCTCTAATTTCTCTTTTATATAAATTTACCTCCAAAGTACTTTATCCTCCTGCAGCTGCTCTAACACAACAGCCTCTGAACAACTGACTGTTGCAGAAGCAATTATTTACATCAGGTAGGGGGAACAACTCTGTGGTAGGTCTTCCAGAGAAGTGAAGCAAACCTAGATATTTTATTTTTGTGCTTTGTCTTTATACTCAACTCCCTTTTGGATCAGGAATATCCTGCAGTTTTCCACCCCAATTTGTCTTGTCCTTCCCAAGAGCATTGGGTCAGTTCATGTAGCTTTGAGTGGAGGCTCCATCTCTCCCACAGACACACAACCCAGAGATGGCCACTGGAAAAAGAGAATGTAATTGCTGCTAATTACACACCACACGGAGGAGGGAGGCTTTAGAAGAAGCTGCAGGCTCTGCAAGACAACAATTTGTAGCTGGATTAAGCTGGAATAAACCCAGGTCCCAGAAGTGAAAAGACAGTGTTTCTAAGCCTAAAGCAACACTTGTCTGCCAGTGAGCTTGGAGTGTGCAGTGCCCAGTTTAGTTCCAGGCTCTCTGGAAGCATTTAACACTCAAACATTAAGGGGACAGAAGCTTAACCCTTTCTGGGTTCTGAATTGTTGAGGGGGGGGGTTGACATGTATATAAATGTCTAGAAAGGTGTTTAATAACTTTTTAACTTAAACACAAACAAACATTATTTTTCTGTACTGTCTCATGAGCACCACTTGCTAAAAAAGTCACTTTAACAGTTAAAACAATTAAGCTGAAATTCTTGCATTTCACTGGAAGGGCATCCAGTCTCTATCCATCAAAGTCTTGGTCAGCAGCAGTTTTGCCAGAGATTCTGTTCTGAAGAGTGATGGATGGGCAAATGTTGGTAAAACTGTTTCTGGCAGATTTTTCTAACTCATGTTGGCCCCAATGCTTATCTTGAAAGATGTCTGAGAAGGGCCATAACCGACAGGTCTATTGTTGGTTTGGAGGTGTGAATGCTTTGCAGAACTCTTCCCTCCCGGAGTGTGTGTATTTCCACTCCTAAGGGGATTGTCAGAGGTCAGAGTTTCAAAGAAATTAATCCCTGTTTTGGCCTATGCAGGAGCCTTTTATGTGAAACAGCACAGACAGTTTGTAGCACACAGTTTGTGCACTTGGGTAGGTTTTCCTTTTCCCCCTTTTTTGGCTGCAAATGCAAAGAGCAGATGCAAATCTGAGGTTTTACAGGGAAAAAAAATGTCCTCATAAAACCTGGGCAAACTTTAGAGGAGACTGGAAAATTATTGGCTTCATTGGTATAACTCACAACTGTTAGATAAATACACACAGCAAAAGTACTTAATATGAAAATTGTTTTTCTCTGCAGAGCCCAGGGTAGGAATCCCTTGCAGGAGCTGATGCCGTGAGGGATTCTGGAAGGAAAATACTCTGTTCCAGGTTAGTCTTTAGCAGAGACTCAGGGATGCTCCAGAGGGGAACTGTAGGACAGGGGCACATGCAGGGTGTAAAGGAGATGGGCTGGAGGGTACCAGCATCTTTTTTAGGTGGCCTTGATGCTACAGAAAATATTCATAAAACTGCACCTTCAGCTTCTAGTGGTAATCTATTAGTGCATTCTTTAGGGCATGCAAACAGATTAAAGGCTTGGCAGAATCTTTATATAATACATACATATATATGGAGTATTCAGGGTCTTTTTAAGTATTCACTTTCAAGAAAATATATGTATCAGGAGAAATAATTCCAGGCTTAACATACTTGGAGTTGGTTTTCAGTTGTTGCGATTACGTGCCTGAGGTTTTCCTCTGATTACTCTGCTTGGGCTTTCCCAGTCCAGCAGCCTCTTCCAGGGTTAAAACAAAAAGCTGGATGTTTCATTTCTGGGCCTCAGTGAACGTGGTGCCTGTTAACCCCTGAGGGACTGCTGAGCCACTCGTGTCCCCAGGCCCTCAGCCAAGCTTAGCATGTCACAGATGAAGTCAGACCATACCTGTCCATCTGTTTGGCCTCTTGCTTTACAATAGTTGGAATAGAAAGTGAACTTCATCTCATTTTCTGTGACATTGTTTAGAAATGGACCGTTCTGACGTGTCAGAATGAAATGCAAATCACCCCCTCAGCAAACCAAAGTGTGATTTCTGCCTTGATGGTTTGCAAGGCCTGACTGTTATGATTGTACCCACTTGTACATCCTCCCCTTCCTCCAGCAGAAAATGTAATGGAAAATGTAACCCTGACAATTACACACAGATGGCACCGGCCCAGCATTTCAGCTCTGTGTGGTGGTTTATATTTCTGTGCTTTGAGTGGTGTAAATTAAACCCTAGTGCTCCTCTGCACATGGGTTGGATTGTGTCTTCCCCAGCAGTGAGAGCAGGCTCTGCACACGTGCTGGGTGAGGCTGTGTTGGCAAAGTCCTGTTTGTTTGGCTGGGACACGTTGCTGGTGCCAGTGAGAACCCAGGGATCCAGTTGGATTTGCTGGGAATGGTATTGAATGTCTCGGATTTATCATCCTTGCTTGGTGACACACAGGCTGGGCTGGAATTTCTTCTTCATCTTCTCACATGCTGGAAACAACAGCCTTTTCCAATTGGAGTTACAGGATCTGTTATGGGACACGGGGAGAAAGACTGGGTCTGTCAAAGTGGAGGAGGGAGGGAAGGGAAACCAGTGTCTGCACTTTGCCTACCCTTGAAGATCAGTTTTCTCCTTTTTTCTGTCTCATAAATGCTTCGTTTTTCTTTTAAGAAGAGACAGAACAGAAAGGTCTCCTGTTCATTCTGCCACTCCTTCCTCAGTGCCACAATTAATGGAAATTAATGTCATCCAGTAAACAGTTCCCTTCCTTTTCAGTCCTGAACCACTGTCAGCAGGTGAGGGCAGCAGGGTTTTTAAACCAAAGCAGCTCTGCTGTCACTTGTCCCTCTTTAAACCTGGCACAGTTCTACAGCTTCAGTAGACTTGGTCTTAATTTAAGCTGAGCTAAGTGAGAACACCTTTTAGAGGCAAGATGAAATTATTTTGGGGCTTGTCAGAAGAGTCAAAACACCAGCAACAGAACTTACCTGCTTTATCCATCGGCATTCCCAGGGCTCTTGCTGGAGGGATTCAGCTAATTAAAATTCCTTTTACCTACATTTTCCTTTATAGCTTCAGGTGGCTACAAGAACCTTTATTTCATGTCCCAAACTATTATAATGTGTAAACCAGATGCTCTGTTCCACTCTGAAGTGGCAGCATTTCAACAGTAGATCAAATGATCCTCCTGCATAATATCTGTTACTGGCTTGTGCCTCCTAAGATTGTGGTAAGAATTTTAATGAAATGTCTAAAAATAACCCGAAATTTCAAGATTATGGGTCTTTGTGCAGTCCAAAGTGCTGTTTTTATTTGATTTTACCTTCTTTCCATTCCATGAGTGTGTTTATGTGTGTATATACACCAACAGATTAAATAACCTTTCGAAAGGCCTGGCTGCCTCATTCTCACACGGCAAAGGGACAATACCAGACATATGAGTTGTTAGTTACTGTAAGATTATGAGCCCAGTCTTATTCCCAGGGAAGCTGCTTTAAAGCAAGGCCTACATCCTTAATGTTTTCCACAGAAAAGCCTGAGACAGTAACCTTAGGAGAATGAAACGTGAAACCCCCGGGGCAATTTAAGGAGGGCCACAGTTGAAAAGCAGCAGGAACAGGTTCCCTTTGTACTTGTCTGAGCTGCACTTGGCATCCCTTGGGGCGAATTGGGAGAATTTCAGCCTTCAGTGTCTACACAATCCCTCATTTTTGGGGGGGAGGCTCGTTACACAGGAATGCTCTGTGTGCCTTGTGAGCCTGGAGTGGAAGGAGATCACTGATTAAAGCAGAGCCTTTTGATTAAATGATGAGGCTGCTTTCAGTGGTTAAACACACACAAAAAGGTATTTTGGGGGCACTTCCTGCAGAAGCTTGGGCTAAAGTAGACAACTATTAGAGCACAGGAAGAGCAGGCAGGTCAGTATTGGGTTTGGAGGCTGGGAAGATGCAGAGCTGGGAGGAGAAGTTCCAATCTCAGGATTGTTCCAGTATTCAGCTGTAAGTGGAGCTCTGTTTATTTTTGTTTCTCGAGATGCTGTCACAGGCAGTATTGTATTTACCTTGCTGACTCCAGACACACTGTTGTGTCACTCATCACGGATAAAAGGCTTCAGTGTCCTCACATAATTACAGAAATTTTATTAGCCATGATGAAACAATGATAAAAGGTATCAAGGCTTTGATTTCATCTTTTGGAAGGGAGCCTATTTTTCAGTCCACATTTTCCTTTTATTGGAGCAATTTTTACAGGACTGGTAATTTTTTAAGAGTCAAACTACCCATATCTATGAAGCTTTTACCCACATTCCAAAGGCATTGACTTCCATAATCACCCTAGTGCTCATCACACACAGCCCCACTGTTGCAGAAGGACTCATTAGAGGGACAGCACCGAAATCTCCTGTTCCACAAGCTCAGTCCACAGAGTCACAGTCTGTTTGCTCACCCAGGACAGGAACACTGATTTATGTGTAATTCTTCTCTGCTTTGTGTGTGCAATCCCAGGTCTGTGGAACTCCTATAAAATCATGGAAAAAGCCTGTTCTGTTAACATTTGTTTCTATGTATTTTGCTGAGTTGCTATGCTTGCATTTTTTAGTGTTTACATGCTGCAGGGATGTAAAAAGCAGAGTGTTATGGGGGAAAGGGCAGAGTTTGCTTCAAATTATCATCGAAAGGAAGAAAAAAATGCAGAGAAATGTCAGGAGATCTTGATGAACATGTTTCTGCGGGAACTGGAAAGGAGACCAAGCCACAGAATTAAGAACTAGATCCAGATTCCATATCCTTCAGCCTCACCCCTAAGGGGATGAAAAATTCAGAGCTGAGTTACCACAAGTTTGGATAAAGTTTCTTTATTTCAACCCATCTCTCCACAGTGTGGTTATAGTGATGACCTCTCAATAAATACAAATACAAATACACACAAATACCTCTATCTGTTGTTATACCTGAGCAGAACAACAGCATTGCAATAAGACTATGCAGAAATGCAATTTCTTCCTATTTTTTCCCATTATTTGAATGCATTGTTTGAAACAGGCAGTCCTGCAAAATGTTACTGAGCTGCCTAAAAAACACTGTGAGATGTTTCCTGCTTTTAAATTCAATCTAAGAAAACCACTGAACTTGCTTACACTCTAGTCCCCAAACTGATAAAACATAAATTACTGGTTGCAGGAGATGGGCAAACATGTCAACTTTTGGACTGAAAGTTAGAGAGTTTTTTAGTTTGAAAAACGAATTTGGTTCCAATCCAAGCCAACCACAAGATAACACCAGAAGCTGCATTTAACTAAATGATCCAGCCCTTTCTCCCCACTATTTGGATAAATTAATATTTATGTCAGAAACATGTGATACTGATTTTTATTTCTAAATATCACAATGACCTCAGGTGAGAGCTACTTGTAACATGTCTTTGGGCTACTGCAGTGGTTCCCCTTCCAGCACAGCAACATTTGAGAGAAAGCAAAAAAACCCTTCCGGTGAATTTTAGGATTCTCATTAATGTGGTTACAATAATTACATGAAGTGGGGGCTGGTGGCAACGTGTCCTGCCTGTCCTGAGCTGGCAAGAAGTGCAGGCACTAGATAAGAGGCTGTGCTGATGCCAGAGGTTGTAATTCATGGACAGCCCCAGTCCCTGTTGGGATTCCTGCAGTGTCACCAAAACACGAGACTGACACGGCTTTGACCTTCGGCATCACCCGAAGGAACATGGGCTGTCACTGAGCACCGGGGATCCTCCGGGGTCACCCCAGCTGAGATTTCAGGAGCTTTAGTCATTTAGGTTATTATGTAAAACTGTGCTAATTACCTTCCCAGAATGTTCTCCTTCCTGTTTTCCCTCCTCTGGTTAAATTCCTCTGATAGAATAGAAGTGAAACCCTGTGCTGATGGGGAGGAAGCACATTTGTTACTAAGGGCAGCCAAGATGTAAAAGGTGAGATAAAAGGACTCAGGCAGAAGAATACATCACATCACCCTGAACTTGGCTGCCTGCCGTGTGCCTTTTATCCTTCCTCCTTCATCACTTTGGGACCTGGTTGTCTCTCTTCAGCTGTTTTAAGTCTGAACACTGTTCTGCTGCCAGGTCAGGTGTGACAAAAGACAGGTTGCTGTTTGTAAAGAGAGAATAACCGTGGAACAAGCAAAATTGAGTCTTTTGGGGGGGGAAAAAAAAGGACTATTTTGACCAGAATTATGTTGTGATTGCTGCACAGGTTCATTAGAACTGGCCATCCCTGGGCAGCACAAATGGCTTTCAGTAACTATCAGCAACTTCCAACTAAAATGAATCCTAATTCATTGCCTTGACAGAGGTGCATTAGTTTATTGATTAGAACTGGGAATATCATAACCTTGGGGAAAAAGACTCACACCTTACAATGTTTTTACTCTGTTTCAGTTTTGCAATGCATTTAAAAGGACATCTGGCAGATAAGGGTGATATTTAAGCAAATTTAATCTGATTTGAGTTATGCAGAACTGCCTTGTCTTCATGTCAATCTCAAAATCTGGAATACAAAGTGTTGTTGCAGCAGCAGCTGAATTGTGAACCACGTGAGGATGGCAATGACCTGCAGCCCCTCTCTGGATTGTCTTCTGACAGGACTCCACTAATAAACAGAAACTTTGTCCCAGTAATGAAAAATTACCTGGATTTATAAAGGGCTTTTGGGGGTTTAGGGATATCTCTTCTTTTTGGTGTTTAGGGATGTCCCCTTTGGGGTTTCATTCTGTCCCCCCCGGGAAGGGGCTGTGGGGGCAGCAGGGCCAAGGCTGGGTGTGGGCAGGAGGTGGCCCTGGGAGGAAGGACATCCTGGAGGAGCTGGATTTGCCTCCTCAGCTGCTGCCACGAGAGAAGAGCGAGGTCCAGCTGGTGGGGCACAGGGAGGGAACACCCACTAAAGGTGTTCCCAGACTTAAATCAGCCCAGCTGCCTTTTTCCACCCCTTGGTGCTTTGCCTCCTCTGAATTCCGACACCTACACAGTCCTCGGTCTTCGGAAAACAATGTTGGAGTTCCCGACACTGAACTGTGCAAACAAGTGTGTTCTCAATTAAGTGAAGAACTTCTCCTGCCCCCCTCCCTCCATCCCAGTGCTTGGCTCACATGTTCTGGCCTCCAGAGGAATCACACCAGCACATTTTTCAGAAGGTTTCCCCCTCCCAAAATCCCATCGAATGGCTGTTTCTTATAAACCAATGGAGATAATTTCATGGCTTTTCCCTTTCATGGCCACCCACCTCCTCTTCCCAGCTAGCTTTGATATAAAAAGACAAATCCTTTCCCATTCACATCAAAAGCAGGAGGGTCACCCTGTGTCACCTACCGTGGGATTTGGACTCCAGTTATTCGGAAAAAAATTAATGGAAAGAGCAGCTTGGCTTTAACTCCACCACAGTGTGTGTCACTGAGACTTGTCGGGGTCACTGACAGATCAGTTTCATAGACCAAACAGATAAATAGGCACGAGTTATTCTTTATTATTATTGTTCATAATTTGTTCATGCCATAAGTGTGCTGAGTGCACTGCAGAGGATACCAGCCCTTCCTCAGGGAACACAGGCTCTGAGCTGGACATGTGTTTTGTATATTTGCAGTGTGTGTTCAGGCACCTCCAGCACTGGATAGGCACTTTTAAAAACAAATTTCAAGTAATAACAATAACATGCTGAGTGATAACAACAGGCATGAGGGTGAGAGGAGGACGAGGGTTACAAAAATAAAGATCATGTGAATTGTTTGCTTTATGTCACACATGAGGCTGGGGATCTCTCTGTTTTTCTTTTCCTTTGAATGCTGTTGTCATTCCTTTCTCTTTGGCAAGAAAAGCTGACAGACTTGAGAGGCGGAGGGATTGCTGCTGCAGTGAGGGAGCAGTGAGGCAGAGGAAAGGGGCTGTTCCTGCTCATACCTGAGGAACCCCTGGCCTTGCTGAGGCTGAGGGCTCACGTAAAGAAGGGCAAAGAAAATCTGAACACAATTTCTACCATCTCTGGTGTATGAGGTTGTCCCTGGTAGAAAAGGTTTAACGCTGATTTTCTGAGGGCTGAACACTGAAATACCTTTCTTCCTTCTCATTCCAGCTGCCTCTAACAAGAGTGGAAGTTTGTGAAAACAAGAGAAAAACAGCATGAAGTTCCCAGGACTCAGCACGTGGTGAAATGAGATTTCTGATAGTTTAGAGCTGGTTCTCATGGCAGAACATTTCCCTGGTTCTACATGTGCCTGGTGCCTTTCCCCAAACTGCTCAGTGGGTCCCCAGGGCTTGGAGCAGCCCCTGCCCAGGGGGACATTTCTGTGACACCCTGTGCTTCTGAACACTTGGGTGAATCGTTCTCAGATCTTGAGCATCCTTTGTGGTGCATCATTCCAGAACCTCTGTGTAAACTCCTGGGTGTTGCTGTTTGCCCATGTTTTTTATGGGAGTTTATTGTGTTGTTTATTGGGAGTTTCCCAAAGGGAAACCACAGTTGGCTGCTGTTCCATTGGGGACCTCGGGTGATGTCCCAAGTATTGACACAGAAAACAGAATTCTGAAGTAAATTCAGCAGCAGAATTCATTGTGGTACATTGCAAAAGAGAAGGTGTCTGAGAGTGCCCCGGGTTTGAAGCAGTGCTTCTGAAAACACAGTTTCCAGAGCCTGAGATGTTCCTGCTCCAGGGAGACCCCGAGGGATTTCCAACTTTTTCTCCCTGTATTGCATTTGGGGTCAAGAGGCTCTTTAGAGCTGCCTGCAGACTGGGGGGCTCCTGAGGAGCTGCCCATGTCCCAGCCACTGTCACCCCTCCTCCTGCCCCGGGGCAGAGGGGCAGCACAAACCTGTGCTGGGTTTACCTGTGCCCTGGTTGCTGGGCCAGCCCTGGGGCAACACCACTGCCTGGTTGGGTTTGGGAGGACCAGGGCTTAGTGGGACTCATGGTAGGACTCACTGGCTCTTGTTTGGTCTCAGGAAGTGGGGTGTAAATTTATTACTTTGTTTGACAAGACTTTCATTAGAACAAGTGCCTTTTTGCCTGTCTCACATCCTGCAAATCCCTTCCACTTCAGCCTGTTCCTGCACTGCATTCCCAGTGCCAAGGTAAGGGGCTGCCAGGAGCTGTGGTCTAGATGTGCTTTTGTTTCCAGTCAAGTTTATTTTTTTTCCTGGTAAGCACTTGAGAAATGCTGTGGCCTGCAGAGTTAGAACACATTTTTGCATTTTCTCCATTGTGTGAATAACTTAGTTGTTAATAAAGCCAATTCCTTTATCAGATGCTGTTTGCAAAAAATATTTGTTACACATGCTGGAACTAATATTTTTTATCAGTTATTTACTTCATGTGGGGATTACAATGGGCTGTGCTTCATCTGATAACTTTTGCAGCTTATTAGAAGTGAATTTACTAGCTGTGAACAGTTGAATAATATGAAACTCAGAGAAGAAACAAGCTGCACCATCCATGGTGTAACAATCTCTCTTAAATTAGCTCTGGCCAAAGTTCATATTTCACAATCCTCTAAATAGCTTTCTTATGGATCATGAGATGAACATGCCCTGAGTGAGGCAACTGAGTTTATAGTGTCTTTGGTATAAGGTGAACACTTTCTAACAGATCATGACATTATCAAAGTGCTATTTGAAATTAGCTCCATATGCTGCAGCAATGCTGTAAGATTTCACCCAGAATTTCATTTTCAAATGTTTTTCATTCAAGTTCACCGAGGGTAAATTGGAAACACTTGGGTATATCCCACTTCTGGACCTGTTAAGACCCACTTAACTTTAACATGTGGATGTGCAGAAAGAGGAAGGAGAGGAGAGCTGTAGGATGGGCTGAGCAGGAATGACTCTACTGGTGCTAAGGGTTGCACAAATGCTGCTGCAAACCCCCCCTCACCAGTCCCTGACCTGGGTAAAGCTGGGATTTTGCTCTGGGAGCAGTGGGAGCCTTTGGCTGTGCCTGGGTGCAGCAGAGGGCTGAGCAAGGGCTGTGCCAGGGGACTGGAGCCAGTTGGCAGCGGGCACTGGGGAAGGGCCAAGGCAGACCTGCCCTGGTGCTGTGCTTGGCTGGCAGGCTCTGGGCTGCCTTCACACCTGCCTTGCCAAGGCAGGATCCTGCTCTGGATGGATTGGGAATGGGCTTTATCAGCCTCTGTGACACAAACATGGTGATCTTTGTGTTACCTTTTTTTTTGTGATTGTTGGGTAATAAATACACCAGCAATTCTAATTGGCTTTAAATTATTTCCTGTCTCTGGAAGAAATTCTATGAGGGACTGTATGTTGCAGGAAGGATTTATGTATCTCATTTCACTAACTTGAGGAGCTGAGGAAGGGACCAAAGTGCTTCAGAGATGAGGATGTTTCTGGGAGCTTTGTTACCCTTTTAGGTTAATAGCATTCCTGATGTGAACGTTCTGCATTGGCTACTGGGAATGTGTAAAAAAATGGGGTTTAGTAGTAATACTAAACAGACTTTTTAGCTATTTGGGTAGGATATTATGAAGTCCTGGGATTGGATTCAATGATCCTTGTGGGTCCTTTCCAACTCAGGATCTTCTGTGATTCTATGGATAGCGATAATTCATTCAAATTAACAGGCCATTTGGAATAATGTCTGCAGGAGAAAAGTGCAGTTTTCTTAGTGCTAGTTCAGTTCTGCATTTACATTTATCTATGGAATTTAATTACAGGCAGAAACACCAGCTATTATTTATATTAAGTGTCTTGGTCCTGTTAAATATACTCAACTTCAGTGGTGCTGGTAATACTTGTGTAGATTTAAAAAGTTCTCACACCTTGAAGGGTTTTATCACACTATTTCTAGCAGGTTTTCAGTGCTAAACAGGGGAATATGTAGAACAGAGCCAATTGCTGTTGGGAAGCAGCAGGAGATGGGATGCCCACGGGGCAGGAGGAGCAATGCCAGGGCAGGTGACTGTCCCCTCCTCATGGCAGGGAGGGCACAGTTCTCACCTGCCCTCTGCTCCTGAGCCCAAGTGAGCAGCTCTTCCCCCAGCACGAGTGGTCCTGAGGCTGCAGCAGAGCCTGGAGCTGTGCCCCACACTGCACACCTTGACATCTGGAGTTTTATGGAGCCTTTGCAGGAGCTGTTACTAAGCAGCAGCTATAGCAGGGCTCCATTTTATAAAGAGGAAGGGCTGTGTTACTCATTTGGTTTCCAAAAAATTCATTTGTTTTGCATTCCCAGAAGGTACTTTTATTCTCCCAGAAAGGTCAGGCAGAAACATTGATGTAAGTCCTGTTTATGGCAATTTTGTTGGATTTCCAGCAACTGCAATGGAACATATTTATAACAAGTGTGTTTCTCTCTGGGGTGATACCATTAGTCAAAATATGCTTTCTCATATTTCCTCTACATAAACACAAATATGTTTTAGGATTCAAACTTACTGGTCTTGAGGATTCCCACAGCCACATCTCATTAGCAGTTCAGAAGGCTGCACCAGCCATGGTTTCAATTTGGGATGAAAAGGTTTTGTTAGGAGAAAAAAGTTCAACCAAACGAGGAGGGTGAAAAACAGGATAATATTCCATGTGTGGGCTGTGGTCCTGAACAAAACAGCAACCAGGACAAGTGTGATCCTTTCAACTTACAAGTGGTGATTCACTGTGCCAAGGGCCCAGGGTTTGGTGCCCAGCTCTGGCCTGGAGGTGACATCTCAGACTTAATTAGAGCCCAGGGCAGCACAGCCCCTGACTGCTCTCTCCAGGCATTCCAAAATATGTTGGTGTCCTAGCAGGAACTGGGAAGAAGTGAACTGTCCCCTGCTATAAATGTGAGGAACAGACTGGACAAATAAAACTGATGGCTGGGAAGGAGACCAGAAGTTGTGATTAACACAACCATGGTGAAAAATAACTTAAATATCCCCACTTTAATCTGATTTCTTCATTTGTAAAACTTCTCTTGATATAACCTGATTGTTTCTCTCGAGAGTGTCCAGGTAAAGAGGCAAAAACCAGTTGAGCTGCAATGACATTTTAGATCTCAACAGAATAATGAACTGGCCACAAATGAATTATTGGCAGAAAAAGCTCCTGTGAAGCCTTAGGAGTCTATGTCTGCAGTGTGTGTCAGCTTTCCTCTTCCACATCCACATCTCAGAATAGATGGAGCTCAGTACAGACACAAAAATTGCTTCTGTAAGAATTTAGAACCAGGAGTGCTACATTTAAATGCAAATCTCACTGATGTACGTGGAACCAAAGTGAATAAAACTGGGAAGTGCAAAAATTCCTTTTCTTCCTCCTGCTCCAGTTGAAGTGGAACTGTTTGAAATGCAGAACTCCCCTTCTTGGGGTCTACCAGCAAAGGCATTAAAGATTTTTTGGCAGCAGTGTCTCCAGCTGATCTCCATGTCCCAGGACCTGAGTGAGTTGAAACAGAATTTCAGGCCCGAGTTCCAAGGAATAGCATTAAGGGCGTTGTTATGTATCACTCTGTTAAAAACACTAACTACAATTTAGCAGGAAAAAAGCTGGCAAAATCCTGCTTCCTCCACTCTGCCAATATTTCTGAGAGCTCTGGGGGCTCATCGGAGTTACAAGGGAAGAGCAAATCCAGTGGTTATATTTTGTTCCGAACATTTGGGGCCAAAACTTGTTTTTCACACAGCATTTCAAGAAAAGTATTTTGTTTTTCCCACAGATTAGAATGAACAATGAACAATAAATTGCATTTTTCTCAGGGTCATCAGCTAGAATTCCCAGCACCCATTCCATCCCTCACAGTCCCAATCCAGAAGAGCTGGAGCTTGTGTAAGGCAAGAGAAAGGGCACGTGGGCTGTCAGAGGTGGGTTTAACCAGCAGCAGTCACTACACTATCATTATTTTTAATACATTGAAGACTAAAAGCCCCAATTTCAGGTGTTTTGAAGTGGTCTAGTTTTATATGGAATGGATTTATTTGGGATTCATAACCATGTGAACAAAACATTCATCCCTGATAGACTCGGGGGTATCCCAGTGTTTGGGTATCCCTGTTACTCAGGACTGAAGCTGAAGACAGATCACATGCCAGGCCAGAAGAGAGAAATAGTCTCTGCCAGGAAGAGAGGACAGTTTGACTTACACAGCAGTCAGCCAGTCTCCTTTACTGTCTAATTAATGGAACGTCAGCAAGGGAAAAAAGTGATGGAGAAATAGAGATGAAGAATTAAATCATGATTTTGGAAATTACTTTCTGTGCAACCCGACTTTCACCAATATTTTGACAGGTAAACTGAGTTTAGGAGTAAAGTTGTGTGGATAACATGGGCTGTTCTTCTGCTTGCTTTAGTTACACCTCATCAGCCATGGACTTCTCTACACCCACAGCTTCCCCACCCTGAAGTCTCTATCAGATAATGGAAACAAAAGAAATGTATTGGAACTGAAGACTAAATGATGATAAAGAAAATGGACCTTATCTCTAAAATGGAGTAAAATCAACAATTTTATCCAATAGAATGCTATGGACAGATATAGATTAGAATATTATGAGATTAGAACACTAAGGACAGTTGAGAAGACACATGTCTGGGTTATTCCCACTGGAACATGATTCCCTGTGTGCATCACAATCATGGGGCAGCCTCAGTACTGGGCTGCTGGAACACTGGGAACACAAAAACAGTGGGGAAGATTGTCATGATTGACAAGAGATTAAAGGATTAAAGAATCATAACTTGGATAAATGACAATTAAGGATGAGAAAACCTTCTGAAAGTAATTGAAGTTGAGCTCTGGAGAGGGAGTAGAACTATTCAGTGTTTTCATGGGGCCACAGGTAGGAAACTGAGAAAAAGAACCTGAGGGTAAAAGCTGAAATTTGGTCCAGTTGTTCCAGTTAAGGTGGTACAAGTTTTGTCACCAAGTCTTTTATCTTTCAATGTTAAATATATTTTTATGCTGCAGAGGAGGATCTGTTACTGTCAGATGTGCAGACTAAATCTAAGACACTTAGTAGATGTTACTTTTCTTCTGTGTGTACAGTGCCCTGTGTGTCCATGCAGCTTTGACAGAGGAAAAAGGTCATGGAAGTGAACACTCATCAGCTATAATGTGTTTCTTTTCAGGAATGTATCTTGCAGATACTGTAGTAGATTCTTCTGGGGGTTTCCATAGTTTTCTGAGTGAAGAGTTAATATATTATATATGAGAGCACTAAAAAATTGTTCATAGGACCAGCTAAACTTTTGGATAGCTTGGATTTGTATCTTTAGACAGGCAAATATTTTAATAGACCCTTTTTCCAAAAAATCAACAATTCCAGTGTCCTAGCAACAGTTCCATAGCTGATTACAAATATCAGAGTTCCCAGGGTGTTCTGGAATTCATTCCAGCAATCCAGTTTAATTAATTCTGTCTTCAAACTAAGTCCCAGACTGACACAGGTTGTGAAGCTTGGAAGAAACCTCAGATGTAAATGAGACTGCAGCATCCTCCAGGAGGTGGGTATGTATCCATGAAAAAAGGAGTAAGAAAATCCATTGCCACTAATGATGGCATTGATTTAAAAAACTGCCTAAGAATGAAGCTTATCTTAATTCCAAAGCCTCTCATGGCAGTTCGTGGAGGAGTAACTGTGTTTGAGAGGCTCGTGCAGTGCTGGGATTTCTCCAGTCTCCTTTCAGTGCCAGGTGTGGAGCAGCAGCTGGAGGAGAATGGACACTGCTGCCCCAGGGGACACCCTGCCTTAGGGAGTGCAAAACCTCATGAGTCAGCTCAGAACAGGCACTTTGTGCTTTACCTTCAGAGGTTGAACTGCTGGGACACACCAGGTCTGTTCTCTGGGGTTCATCAGTGGGGAACTGTAAAAGAAAAAAGAAAACTCCAGGAAGACAGACAAAACGACATAAATAGAAAAAGACAGTTGGTTTTTTCCATGTGAGTGGCTCTGTGGGCAGCAGGACCTGACTTGAATGCTGGAAATGCCTCCCTGGAGTTCATTAAGGAGGCTCCTCGCAGTGATTAGTGCAAATGAGCGTGTTCTGTGCCAGGGATCCTTAACAGGGCTCACCAGAAGGCCCATCCTGATGGATTTTAGTGTGTCGATCCTGCACAGGCTCTTCCTCAGGCCCCGGCTGGAGAACACAGTGCCCCTGCACTGAGCTTTCCTTGAGAGAGCAGGTTCTCCTGACTGAGCACTCACGTTCCATTATTTTGCAAAGGAAAATCCTGCAAGGACCATGAACAGTGTTTTCGAGTCTATACCTCGAGTAGGAACTAAAAGCACAGTTGTGTTGTTCTCCCGATTTCCTTGAGATTTGTCCTCCTCCAGTGCCTCGGGAGAAACCCGGTGATCTGAAATTTGCATCCCTATTATCTTCTGCCTTCCCCATCCATATGCACCGTCTCCAAGAGCCCAGGGCAAAGATGCCATTACAGTCAGTCACTACCCAGCCAGGTGCAGTCAGGAGATCTAACAGAATCTTAATAAAAGGTCTGATGAAGAACAAAAAACAAACAAACCTGCTATTGTGCCTGTAAGAATTGCTGCTGCCAGGAAATTAAAAAATTACACGTGGCATTTGCTGCCTGGCTGCACTCAGCTCTGCTGTTCAACTCCAAAATCATGGCCACCAGGCACAAAAAACCCAAGTAAATTCATTTACAAAAAATAAATCAAAATCTGGTGAGATTACAAAAATGCCCTTCTTTTCTGTGCATCTCTGAGACTACATACTTATTTTTATGGCTTAAAACACAACTCTAAGAAATGTCATAACTGTGTGCATCTCGTTCTTGAAAGATGGCATAAATTTTTTTAAAAAGAGTTTTGCTGAAGCTTCACCACGGTCAGAGGACTCCAAGCTCCACAATCTGTTGTTTTAAAAGATAAGGAAATAATGAATTGGCTGGAAGTGTGTTTATCTGCTTGCAAAGCTCAGTAGTGTGAAGGAAAAAGGATACTGGAGAGTGTTTGAAAAAGACACAGATTTTAAAAAATCTAATCACAGAATGCAGCTATTTTAGAAACCAGAAGCTGTGGGTCCTGCTGCAGTGTAAGAATTGGATCCACACAAGAAATGGGTCAAAAAGACCATATTCCTGTCAGAGATCTGCTCCATCAGACACCGTTCCCACATGTGCCTGTATGTCAGAGGGCAGGATTGGGTTGGGATGTGTTGGGATGCCAGCCAGGATCTGTGGGATCTGTTAGAAGAGGCCATGGGATGCTCCTGGAAAACTCCTGAGCATATGCAGGGTTTGCACAGGGCTCTGGGCTGGTGGAGCCTCGTGACTTTGGCAGGTTTGTGTGAGAGAATTTCACTGGCTGAAACCACTGGGAAGCAGCATTTTGTCCTCTGTGTTCCCCTCAGGGAACGTTCTGTGCATGGACATTCCAGAGGGTTGTGTGGCCCTAAAGCAGCAGCACACACAGGGGAGGCTCGAGGGTCTCAAAAGCCTTTTCCAACCTAAAAACTTCTGCAATTCCAGGATTTCTTCAAGCACTGTAGCAACAGGTTCTCACCCAGGGTTGGACCCAGCATCCATCCCATCCCTTCCCCTGAGGGAGCCACGTGGGACAAGGACTCCATTTCCTGAGATTTAACACATCCCACAGGCACCTCCCTGGGTGCAGAGTGTTTCTCTCCCATTTGTCCTTCTCCAAGGGCACTATGTGAAGAAGGTAAATTAAAAACACCCCTCCATTAGGTCAGTAGACTCAGTTACTGCCAACTGATGTGGTTAATCCAGTGTCAAACAGCCAATGTCTGTGACCAAAGTTCAGGACCCATCAGGTGATTGCAGCAGAACAGGAAGGATGGGGAAGGCAGGTTTGTTGTAGGTATGTAGAATGACATAGGATAGATATGGAAATATATGTATCTACTGTCTTATTAAAAGGATATTATTTAGTGTGCAAAATTAAGAACTCAGAAAATAGAAAACATTGCATTTATGGTACTTCATGGGGCTTTTTACCTAAATCTGTATTAAAGTGCATTTGATCCTCAGATTGGAATTCCTGAGGAGCCTGTGAAGACAAGAGGTGTGAGGAAATATTCCAGCTGATATTTGGACATGTGACAAAACAAGATGATGGTTTTTCATCCCCAGATTTCTCTTCCAGGGACTCTCCTGTCCCTGTGGAGAACAAGCAGCTCTGGAGCTGGATGCACCAGATGGGGACTGGGATTGTGTGGACTCCAGCACCCTCTAACGGCCCCAGCACTGGCTCACGGGACGGTCCGAAATCCTGCCTGGAGTTGTCGCACGGAGCCCAATCCTGCTGCAAGCGGCCGGTTTTCCACTCGGTGCCCATGAGGTGCTGTTCGAAACAGCCTGGACTGCGGTCCGTGCTGTCAGACCGTGCCACACACTCCGTGTCTCCTGCCCGCATTTCCACGTGGAGTTCCCAGGAAACGTGGTGAGGGATGGGGTGAGCGGCAAGTCCGAGTGAGCAGGAGCAGGGACAGCGCTGGGCAGCTCGGCAGGGCACACAACACAGGCTGGGAAACCTGGGGGGAGAGTCAATCCACCTCAGTTTTAATAGTAGTGGGAGGATAATTGTCCAAAAGGAACATTTTTCCCAGAGCTGTATAGAGAGATCTTAAGAGCGTATGTTCGAGCACAGCTTTACTCACTTGGTTAGAGCTCCGCTGGTTTCCAGGAGTGTGTTCTAGCAGTTTCCTTCATTTCCTCTGCCCACTGTGCTGCGATGTTGTCACACGGGTTGTGTGGGTCCATGTGTGTGTGCACAAACTCGTGTGGAAGGCGGCAGTCCCGGGGCAGAGCTGCAAATCCTGCTGAAAATAACAAAACTCGCTTTTCTGGGGGTTCTGGGCAGGCGTTAATGTGTAAATGTGGCAGCTTATCACACGTGGTGGAGAGTTTTAGTGCACACAACCAAAACACAGCTGCTCCGAGGTGAGTCCCAGTCAGTGCTCACTGCACCTCCACCACCTCCCAGGGCTGAGCTGCAAAAACGGGCAACAGGAGGCAAAGTTTGTACAGTGTCACTGTCTCTGAGAAGCCACCAGTAAAAACGGTCAGATGTCTGGGGAAGTCTGAGGATTATCAGTTGCATCCACTTTTTCCCTTTAAAAGTATCCCCTAATCCTGAGTCTTTGGCCCATTAGTTCTCTCAGCTTCTGATACAAGAGCAATCAAACAAAATTGCTGAATTCCAGCCCGTTTGAAGCTGATCCTGAGGGCTCCCAAAACACTCCAGCTACAGGAAAACCTGTGTGAGCTGTGACTACACACAGCACTCTGGGAGGCAGCCAAGGTATGAACCCACAGTCACAGAGCTCTGCACCCAGCCCTCTGTAACTCTGCAACCAGTGCTCCATCTCTGGTTTTCTGGAAAAGCTTTGTCTGACTCCTCTGCACAGGTATTTTTGATAGAAAGCCCAAATCTGATATGATTAGATTTAGCATTTTAGATTAGATTGATCTCCTTCCCTACAAGTACAGTATGTGATAGTCCAAGGTAAGACTGAGGAAGGGAGGGCTGCTGTGTTTTCCTACAATAAAGGACAGAAATGGACCAGCTTTGAGGCTCACAAGCTTTCTGAGATCAGCAGGAGCTCAGGAGCCAGTTGAGGTTGGGTTTAGTTCCCTTTTTAGCTCATGGATTATCAAATCTTCTTGGATCTCTCTGTCACTGATAAGCAAAACCACATGTAACCTGCTCAGATATAATTATGTCTGACAATAAAAAAAAATTACACCTTGATTTTACATGCACTGGCTTAAAAGGAATTTGAAAAGCTGGATCTGCACAAGGTTTGGCTCACTGCTCTTTGTGAGGGGTTGTAGCTTTCCCCACAGCCTCAGGGCTTGCTTGTGTTACAGGCTCAAGCAAGACTTGGAAATGAACAGTGGGGAAGCAACTTGTGCAACTTTGGTTTTCTGGATTAGAATATCAGTTTGAAATTCATCCTGCAGTCTGGGCACAGCTTCACATTCAACACTGGAAAGACAAACTGCATTTTCCATGTGGGTTTCTTTTTACATGATGAGACAATAAAGCTTTTTCTACCATGAGCAGTTTTTAAAAAGCTTTTTCTCACATGAAAGATAGTGAAATTGGGGCATATGGTCCTGTGGGGCTTTCTGCAATAGACAAATTGTTGTAAAAACTAGCATTTGTTTCCTGATTTATATTGTTCCTTGATTTATTTTAGCTATTTTTGGACCAATAACAAAGCCATCTTGCTCTAGTCTTCAGACTGCAGCTCTTGGAGATGAGTGTTCCCTGATGCCCACACAGTCTCTCTGCTGCTGGTGAGTCACTGCCCCCTTCCTTCCTTCAAGCACCCAAAAAGTTGGGTTTTTGAGAAAAAGCCAAGGATGATGAGTCTTATTTAAACTACCCTAAAGCTGCTGCTGCTTGGGTTTTTTCCTGCAGTGTGTGACAGTAGTTTTGACCAGTGTAGTCACACTGTGGCTGCAATCACAGCTCCCTGAACTCTGCACAAGTTTCACTCCTTGTCTAAAGAGTTGTGGGAATGTGTCTTAGCATGAGCATCCTGCTCATGGTCAGGATGACATTTAAAGATGTGGATGTTATTTACAATAACCCCTCCCTGCTGCTGTTGGAGTTGCTGTGGAGCCCAGTGAGGCTGCACACCCAGAGAGGACTTTTTTTACTTTGTACAGTTGGCTGAAGCTCAACTTTAGATTCAACATTTATTTGGAATAACATCTGCAGTGTTGTTTCTGCAAAGAGCACAAGGTGCCTTATCTCACTTATATCCCACTCCAGCTCTTTCCAATGAGGAGCTACACAACCACAAGTCAAAAAGTACATTCTAAGAACCACAAGATTTCAAGGTTGCCTGATGATTTTTGTTCTAAAGAGCTGTGTCTGGGAATCTCTTACCTTAGATGAGCTCATTTTTATATGACTAAGTCTCCCCTGGAAGTCCATAGAACAGAAGAATCTTGAAGCTAATCCATGTGGATCCTAGAACACACAGAAAAACTGGGTGCACAACAGAAAAACCAGTCTTCACTTCATTGCAGAGGCTTGATGTGAGAAGATCTGTCACTTTCACTGTGCTCCTTTGCTGCCTTCCTGCTTCACATACACACAGGAAAAATGTACCATGGATGTGCTGCTGTGTCCAAGGAGAGGACATTCTGTGAGTGCCTCCTGTACTGATTTAGCTCCCAGGAGTGAGTTTTAAATCCTACTGGATGTAAAATATATTGCTGGCAAAAGTGTTGGTCCTCAGCAGTGGGGGAAGAAGGGAAAGCAAGAGGGCATTCACATCTTCCTCTCCCAAATCCTAAAAACTTTGAGAGTACATGTCCTGAACCCCTCCCTGAATCCCCTGCAAGGAGGGGTTTCACACAGATCTAGATCTCTGGATCTATAGATACACATCTGTATGTCTGAGGTTCCCTGTTCAGGGTCACATGCAGCTCAGGCCAACACGTTACCACATCTGCAAAGAACTTTGGCTACAGCAGGGACTGCCCAAACCCTTGGTGAAGCTGGACCACACACAGAAAGTCAAAAAACATGCCAAAAAGTTCAGGGTTTGTATTATATAAAGAATTTAGTAGTCTGAAGAAGAGGAGAATAGTGACTGTATAGACTGAGCAGGGCAGAGAAGGGGTTCAGGCAACTGTCACCTCATCGCTGAGTGAATTTTTTGAGGAAACCAAAGGTTGTAGATCAACTTCATCTGAAAATATTGAGAGAACTAAACATGCTTAGGCCACAAGGGTGGTCTGAGTTTTGTGGGTGATGTCTGAATTCATGGATCTGGGCAGGACAATGTCAATTGTGGTGCCTGGACTCAAAAATTCTGAGCTGAGTGGGCAGAGGCAGCACAGCTCTGAGTGTGATCCCAACAACAGGGGGAGTTTTGGAACAAATTCTGAGGGAGAAAAACCTGATGGACAAGGAGGTGACCAGAAAGTGTCCTAAATTAGAGCAGGGCATTGTCAGAAGGGAATTCTGTTAGAGAAGTCCTTCTCCTGATGAGAAAACTAATCTCCTCACCAAAGGCAATAGAGCAGAGTTAATTAACTGGAGCCATAACTGAAAGCACATCACTGAGTGTGGGAATGAGGGGATTCCTACAGGGATTCTGTGCAGCAGACTGGGGCAGAGAGGGAGTCTTTTCTTGTTTGTACATTAAATGCCATGTTCTCATGGTGTTGGAGGAGACACTCCTTTTGTTCCATGGGTTGTCTGGAATCTGATCCTCCCACTGCTATTCCATAGTAATAGGTGAATACACATATTTATTCACTTTTGTATATCTATTCGTGTGTCTGTGTATATATATATTCATATATACATATTCAAGTATTCAAACTAATAAGTAATAGTAAACACTAAGGAGTTTGCTGTTAGTTATTCAGTTGAATACTTGCATATGTGTGTATATGTGTGTGTATTTATATATATATATATATAAAACACAGAACAGTTTGGGTTGGAAAGGACCTCAAACATCATCCAGTGCCACCCCTGCCATGGGGACACCTTCCACTATCCCAGGCTGCTCCAACCTGGCCTTGGACACTTCCAGGGATGGGGCAGCCACAGCTTCTCTGGGCACCCTGTGCCAGCGCCTCCCCACCCTCACAGGGAAGAATTTTTCCCTAATATCCCATTAGCCCTGCTGTCTTTCAGTTTGAACCCCTTCCCTCTTGTCATGTCACTACACACACTCTATATACGTGTATATATATATAAAAATATACGCACACATACAGCTGCGGGTGTGCTCCGGGAATTAGCAGTGCAGGGGACAGGACAGTCCTACAAGCTCCCGGAATCCCGGGATAGGTGCGGTTGGAAGGGAACACAGTGGCTCATCTGCTGCCACCTCCTGCTCCAGCAGGGCCATCCCAGAGCACAGGGCTCGGGATTGTGTCCAGAGGGGCCTGGAATATCCCCATCGAGGAGACCCCACAGCCTCTCTGGTCTCTGTTCAGGGCTCGGTCCCTGCACGGGGAAGTTCTTCCTCACGTCCAGCTGGAACTTCCCGGCCATCGGTTCCTGTGCCATTGCCGGTCCCCCCGAGCAGAGCCTGGTCCCTCCTCCTCGTACCCTTTCTCTGGACACTCATACACACGGATGAGTCCTGTCCTGCGGGGGTGCCCGGCCCCAGCCCGCTCGGCCTTTCCCGGGACGTTCCATCCCTTCGGCACCTCCAGCCTCACCGACCCGCTCCGGGAGCTCCGGGCGCCTCCTGCGCTGAGCCCAGAACCNCCTGGCTGCCCGTGCTGCTCATCGCCGCCCTCCTGCTCTGGTCCTACTACGGATACGTGTGCGAGCTCTGCCTCGGTGAGTCCCCGCGGAGCTCCGGCCGGGCGGCGCGGCGGGCCGGGAGCTGCGGGACAGGGCTCTGCTGCCCCTCCTTCCCCCCCCTTCCTCCTCCTCCTCCTCCTCTTCTTCTCCCCTCCCCTCNGCCAGGGCCTCCCCACCCTCACAGGGAAGAATTTTTCACTAATATCCCATTAACCCTGCTGTCTTTCAGTTTGAACCCCTTCCCTCTTGTCATGTCACTACACACACTCTATATACGTGTATATATATATAAAAATATACGCACACATACAGCTGCGGGTGTGCTCCGGGAATTAGCAGTGCAGGGGACAGGACAGTCCTACAAGCTCCCGGAATCCCGGGATAGGTGCGGTTGGAAGGGAACACAGTGGCTCATCTGCTGCCACCTCCTGCTCCAGCAGGGCCATCCCAGAGCACAGGGCTCGGGATTGTGCCCAGAGGGGCCTGGAATATCCCCATCGAGGAGACCCCACAGCCCCTCTGGTCTCTGTTCAGGGCTCGGTCCCTGCACGGGGAAGTTCTTCCTCACGTCCAGCTGGAACTTCCCGGCCATCGGTTCCTGTGCCATTGCCGGTCCCCCCGAGCAGAGCCTGGTCCCTCCTCCTCGTACCCTTTCTCTGGACACTCATACACACGGATGAGTCCTGTCCTGCGGGGGTGCCCGGCCCCAGCCCGCTCGGCCTTTCCCGGGACGTTCCATCCCTTCGGCACCTCCAGCCTCACCGACCCGCTCCGGGAGCTCCGGGCGCCTCCTGCGCTGAGCCCAGAACCCGACCCAGCCTCCAGCCGTGCCTCCCGGGGCTGAGCAGCGGCCCGGGATCCCCCGTCCCCCACAGCCCCCGGCGCTCGGAACTGGGCGATGTGGGAGGAAAATCCCTTTCCCGCCGGACCGACCCCGCGCTGAGGGCACCGCCCGCCAGGGGGNCCCTTCTCATCCTCCCTCTCATCCTTCTCCTTCTTTTCCTCCTCTTCTCCTGCTCCTCCTGCTCTTCCTCCCCTCTCCTGCTCCTCCCCGATCCCGCTCCCCCGTGTGCCCCGGTGTTCCCGGTGTCCCGGCTCCCATCCCGCTGGAGCACAGGGACAAGCACCCAGTGCAGTTCGGGATGAATTCCCGGGTTTTAGGGCTGCTGCCCCTTTCCCGGCGCGGTCCGTGCGGCGCTGGCGGGATTGGGACACGGACAAGGCTCAGCTGGGATTTGTGAGCTGAACAGGCACAGAATCCATCTGTCCCTGCCTTCCACGCTGGGCTTTCACTGTTCTGAGGAGGGAAGACAAAGGTTCCATGAAATCACACTCCTGAGTGAAGCTGTTACAGTAGCGCGGAAAACACTGCATTTTACAAAGGAAATAGTTTTGTTTTGGATAGTGATCGTATATTTAATGTAGCAATGGAATTGTATAACAAGTTGCAAACAGTCGCGTGTGTGTGTGTGTGTGTGTGTGTGTGTGTGTGTGTGTGTGCAAAAACCTGCTACTGGGAGGGAAAGGATTGTTACTCCTGGTGGAGAGAAAGGCTGGAAATCCTGGAATTGTGAGGAACAGCACGTGGCTCCTTCTCCTCGGGACAGGTGAGACAGGTGAAGGAAGGCCAAGGTCCCAGAAGGATAGTTTGGGACGTTCCTGGGACAGGAGCTGCTCCTGGTGCTGCACAGCAAAGGTAAATCAGGTTTTTGTGAGGGCTGGCAGTGCAATGAGACCTGTTGTCTCTTCTCAGTGAGCACTAAATTGAAGTGCAGCTTCTTTGGTCTGTTTTAATTGGCAGCTTGGCAAAGTCCCCAAGCACTTCATCATGTTTGTCCCATCTCTGACACTGTGGTTATTTCTTTCAAGAATTCAGATAAAACGATCTCTCCAAGGTGCTTGTAGCTGTCACTAGAACATGTGAGGAAAGATTAGAGTATTTTCTTGAGATCTGCTTTGTTTGCAGGGCTGTGCAAATCCAGTCATGTTGAACAGGCTGATCCCAGGTGTCAGTGCAGCTCTTAGGAGAGACTCAGGTGATTTACTGGGGTTTGTGTTGGAGTGTTGCTGGTTGAGCTGGCAGGAGCTCAGCCCCCTGCCTGCAGTCACAGCTTAAAGTCATTCCTGTGCCCACACCCACCTATTTTTTTGCCCCATCTTTCTCTCTCATCTCTTTCATTTGTGTGTGGAGGAGGTTTTTCTACCCAGAAGTTGAAATGACTACGTTATTTGGGGATTTGAGCATTACCTGTTGGCATGAGCTGGTCCTTGCAAGCAGCTCCCAGGACATTCCCTCTCTGCACCCTTGTAACACAGCAGGGCTTTGTGTGCTAGCTGCTCCCCAGCTCTTGCCAACAGGGGATGCTTTGTGTGGATTCTTGGTTTTCCCCCTCAGTTGTGCTGAGGACTGAGGGGGGTGATGTCCTGGAGGCACCTCATGATCCAGGCCTTAAACCCTCCTGACTGGTGTGGCCAGTGAGTCACAGTCCCCAGGAGGCCCTGATTCCTTGTCTGCCTGCTGATTGCTGCCACAGTGAGAACCATGATCCTGCAATCAAACCTTTCACACAATTGCTATTTGTGCTCTTTTCTCAAGTAAAACCCTTAGCAGGGCCCTGCTGCAGGTGTGACACTCTTCAGGAGGGAGCCAAGCAGTGTCTGGGAAAAGCTGATGTATTTGTAGCTGGACTGGCAGCAAACCAAGGCTAAAAATAAAGGCTTCCTCACTTTCTTATTCACCTGAAATTGAGTGTGCAGAGACACAGCAAATATTTAGGTTCTTTTTCCACCTATGTTGCTGTATGTCACAGAGCTTTGTCTTCCAGGCAAATATCACAGAACCACTCTGCTGTCAGTTAAAGAAAGGTGTCTTTGTCTCTTCTGTTAAACTTGGATGCTGGCTCTTAAGACAGGGGATGGATTTTGCAATAATCCACACAAGTAGACATTGGTGTATCTGTGCTGGTTGGTCGAAGGGGTTCTGTTAGTGGGGACTGTTCTGTCATTGTGGTGAAGTGAGGAGGGGTTGTAAAATCTCTACTGGTAGGAAGTGAGAAATAATGCAGTCATTGCAATTGCTGGCTAGGCCAAAGCTGAGAAATTGGTAGTATTTGATTCATGCTGATGCAGAAATGCTTTGGGACAGTGCTTTTGGTGGAGAGTCAAGACCACCAAGAGACTGGGAGAAAGCAGCTACAGGTGGTACATGCACAGAGATGCTGCTTGGACAGTTGTGGAGGTGATCTGTCACATCACTGCCACCACAGGATTGGTCTTGTCATTTCTGAGGTACAAATATGCAGAATATATTTTATAAGCAGTGAAAATACAGCATAAAGAACAGTTATGAACATGTTGCTGTGGGTGTGTGTGTGAGTGAAGGAGAGTTGTTTTGGATGCTTTTGATTTGTTGCTGAACTGTGGGCTCTCTTTTTGCCTCTTGATTGTGAACATTTTTTCCTTAAAAGGCTGTATTTCATATAGAAATGTTGTTTCCCACAAACTTTCCTGGGATTCCTCTCTGCTCTGTAGACATATGTTTTTTTCTTTTTTCAGTGACTGTGAGCAACCCCGTGGAGAAAGGTAAGTGTGTTCAATTTACTGACACTCAGTCCTGGTGGAAAAGGATTCACAAATGTTCCAGCTGAAATTGCAAAAATATTTGCTGTCAATTTTTTAAATGTCCATCCTCTTTCAGTGTTTCCTCCCTGTGATTCCACACTGCTGAGGTGCACACAAGCCTTGTTAGAGCTGCTGTGATTTTGGATGCATTGGGGAATGCCCTGTTTAGTCATGGTGTAAGCTTTGATCCCTCTGCCTCTCTCAGAAAAGCTGTGCATGTCTGTGCACACCCACACACCTCTTCTCCCTTTCTCTTTCACATTTTCAGAGCTGATTTTACAAGCCAGATAGAAAAGACTACTTCTGTTCTGTGGCCCACCTATTCTTTTTCACTGTTTGAGTTGATCTTTCAGTGAAAGCTATTTTTAATGGTTTTGTAGGCAGGCACAGATTTTTTGCTGGGTTCTGTTGCCCACTAACCAGATGTGGAATTGTAGCACTGGATCACTCCATGAGACTCTTCCCACTGCTGTGTTGTTGGAGGCTGTGGTGATGGTCTGAAAATAAGGAGTCAGTGGCCATTTTACTGTTGCTCCTCCTGGAGGTGCTTTGGAGGCTTTTGGCTAATCCAGGAGGGCCCTTGGCTTTGTTTCTTCCTCTGGGTTGGGAAGGATACAAGTGGGGGTGGTTGTTTTCCAAGTGGTTCCATGAACAACAGTGCCAGCTGGGATTTACAGCTCCTTCAGGTTGCTGCATCAAGTAAATCCTCTTTCCACTACACAACAGTCCTAATACTTGAAATTGCAACAGAGAAGCTGTAGAAAGCAGGATGTTAATGATTGTGCAGCAGAAGAAAGTTAGTTAGTGCCTAATCCATTAGTGCATCTGCAGGTCAGCTTTCTCTAACCTGCTGCTGTGCTGCTTGATCAACAAAATTAAACCTGGTGCAAGATTTATCTCCTTACATATTAGTTAAAAATGGCTGGGCTCCATCTGCACAGTCTGAAGATAAACATCTCAAACAAACTTGGAGCATAAGAAGAACTTCTCTTTGATTCACAGCTCCTTCCTACAGTCCATCACGTCCTTGTGAGGTGTGTCCCATCATTTCCATCTGATTAAAAACTCAGTGATGCATTTGGCCTTTTATGCTAATTTTCACACAGGAAAGGAAGTGTTTTCACACAATTAGGAAGGGCTTGAATTTTAGGCCCCTCTTTCCACTAGTAGTATTTACTTGAATCTTAACTGCTAGAATGTGAAACTTAAATGAAATGGGGGAAATGGGGTTGTTATTGAAATTAAATGTGTTTAAATAAAACTGTATTGTAACNAAACTTAAATGAAATGGGGGAAATAGGGTTTAAATAAAACTGTATTGCAGTTGTTTGATAATGTCTTAGTGAACTAAATGTTAAATAACAAGTAGTTTGTGTACCTGAAGGACAGCTGCCCTTTGGCTCCCTGATCAGGGAATGCCCAAAGGCTCTGCAATAAAGTTGGCATGCTGAAATACAGCATGGTTTCATGTGGTAACAGTGGGCCTGGTGGATTACAATTCTTCAGTAATCACAAGACCTTTTTGCTCAGTTTAAGAGCAATTTTCCTGCTTTATTTGATTGTATAACTGTGGCAGACATAAGATGTTTAGTAAGGGATTTGGTGGTTTGTGGTGGTGCAGAGCTCGTGTTGTGGTGTGATCTCTCACAGGGTGCAGTGCACTGACAGTCACTGCAGCTGAGCCCCCACACTGGGACATGCTGCAGGAATGCTCAGCACTGGGCACTTCTGCTGGGCCTGGCATGTGGGGAAGAGTCAGCAATCCTGTCATTCCCAAGGATTGTCACCTGCCCTGGGGGGGGGAAGTCTCTCAGCACTCCATCTTCCTCCCTCATGGCATGGGCTGGGGTGGGAGGCTCATCCTGAGCAGCCCCTGAGCTGCTGGGAGGCTGCAAGACTGGGCAATTATGCCCACCCTGAATGAAACTTCTGATTAAGAAGTCATTGCTCTGTTTCTGTTTTTTCCTTTCCTTTTGTTTTTAGTGGCCTATCTTGTAATATTCCACATTCTCTTTGTGCTCTTTGTGTGGACATATTGGAAGTCTGTTTTCACTCTCCCAATGCAGCCAGACAAAAAGGTAAGAGCCCCAGCACTTTCCATTCCTTGCAGAATGAAGGAGGGACACTAAAGAGAACTCAAAACCCCTCCAGTCTAGTTGATCTGGACAGGACAGTCAGATGCAGACATGTGTTTTAATGCTTTTTCTACCAAATATTTACTTTGTCGTGTTGCTTGGATTGGTAGATTTTTTTTGCATTTTGTTTGACCTCTCTATGAAATACTAATACAACACCCTGTACAATACAGCACAAGGAGGAGGATGTTTGTGTGACACTCCAAATATACATGGCCTTAATCTGAGCCTGATTGCAAGAATATAAATTTATAAATAACAACTAATCCCAGTATCAGAAATATAAAACTGTGGCTGGAGACAGGTTCTTGCTCACAAGGGAAGTGATTTTTATCGAGGTTAGTAATGTTATTGATGAGAAACAGGCAGCTAAGGCAGCAGTAGGAGCAATTCTGGTAAGCTGTTTCCTGCCTTTGAATTTCACTTTAGCCTTTGCAGTTGATGTGTCACACAGGACTCTGCTGCCCAGCACTCCCTGTCTGTCTGTGCCTTCTTAGCAAACACATTCACACCACAGAGTCTCCTGAGGGGAAGTGGGAGGTACCAGTGTGTCTGGGCTGTGTGTGCACCGTTCTCTCTGCTGCCCGGGGGTAACTGGTGCCCATGGCCTGTGCTCCCAGTTCCACGTGTCCTACACTGACCAGGAGCGCCTGGAGAACGAGGAGAGGCCGGAGGTGCAGAGGCAGATCCTCATGGAAATGGCCAGGAAGCTGCCAGTGTACACGAGGACAGGGAGTGGAGGTGAGCCCTGCAGGCAGCAACCCCCAGCACAGAATTCCTAATGCCACTGCAGCATCCAGTAGCTCCTGTGTGAATGATTTCCATGCCTTTCCCCTCAGGTTTTCACTTTGGGAAAGCAAAAAAGCCTTGAACCTTCCCATTCCCACAGAGTAGCAGGTGCTGCCTTTGGGAAGCAAGATGTTACCCTTTGGATTTACAACTCGAAGCCCACTTATGCTGTCTGTGTTTAATAATAGCAATAGAATGACAAAATCTGTCATCATTTTTACTTAAAGTGAGTCTGGCTTAGAGATGCAGGACATAATTCGGTGACCAGATTTCTGGACTGTGTTCAGGGATTAAATGCCTGCTGCACTCCTTTCACAGCTTAAAGAAATCCATGTTCATATTGGAGGCTCTGACCTGCTCATTTCTGTCAGGCAAGCCAAAGAATTCTGAATTAAAGAACTGGAATAAAGAGGGGTTTATCGAAATGGAATGTATGTACAGTCTGAATAAATGTGGAATCCAAAAGGAAGAGTGCAGTTTTGGTTAGAGTAGGTTTAGATGAGATGTTAGGGAGGAATCCTTCCCTGTGAGGGTGGGGAGGCCCTGGCACAGGGTGCCCAGAGAAGCTGTGGCTGCCCCATCCCTGGAAGTGTCCAAGGCCAGGTTGGAGCACCCTGGGACAGTGGAAGGTGTCCCTGCCCATGGCAGGGGGTGGAATAACCTGAGATTTAAGGTCCTTCAAGCCCAAACCATCCTATGATTTCAGCAAGGATTCTTCCCCCTGCCTGCAAGTCCCCAGCAGAACTGTGAGCATTGCTTATCTGCTGGTGACCTGGCAGCAAACAGCAGCAGCAAATACACTCATGTGCTCAAGTGACAGGGTATGAATAGTTAGGAACCAAAAAAAGGCCACTTTGCCATGATTTGGTGCTCACTGGTGTGTATTGCAGGTATTCGCTTCTGTGACAGATGCCAGCTGATCAAACCTGACCGCTGCCACCACTGCTCTGTGTGTGCCATGTAAGTCAGGGCTGCACAGCCCCACGAGCTCTGGGCATGGGCTGCTCCTTCCCAAGGTCCCCAGGGCCTCTGTTCAGCTCCAGCCAACACTGCAGGAATCATTGTCGTGTCTCTTTATCCAGACAAGAACAAGAGACATTCGTTCCGTCTTAAAGTCATACCTACCTAAAAAAATGTAGAGACAGAATCAGCCTGAGTTTCTGTCCTGCAGAAGTCTCACAAAAGCCAGAGGTTTTGCTTTTGATCTGAAGTTGGCAATTAAGTAGCAATTAAAGAGCTTTCAACTGTCTTTTTTGTCCTTTTGCAGGTGTGTGCTAAAAATGGATCATCACTGCCCATGGTATGTTCTAGATACTGGTTTGTGACTTTCTAAAAAGAAAGGCTGTTTGCATATATTTCTGCCACATGTCTGTATGCCTCTCATCTTAGGCCATCCATCTCTTTATGTTGGGAAATTTATAAAATAATTGCACTTTGGAATTGTCTGAAATGTTTGATATTTTGAAAGACAGATCATTCATATTTGCTCCATAAACTATGTGTGAAAAAGCTGTGATAATGATAAAATTTAAACCCCAACTACTGATTCACTCTTTGACTATTATTCAAATTTAAAAGAGATTTAAGCTCAGCCCTATATTTTGGGGTCTATCATTGTTTCAGCTGCACTTGGGGGTGCTTTCAATAGTAACATTTGCACGTGGATTCTTTCTGAACTGATGCTGGTCAGAGACAATCAGTGCAGAAAGCTGCATTCATGAACTGAGCTTTGCCCTTCTTGACAATTGCTGACACTACATTTATTAAATTCCTCCTTTTTTTACAAAAAGGAAGATTTCATAAATCAGAAGCAACTCAAACATTTCCCCACCTGATCCCCCCTGGTAACAGGACATTGCAGAGGATTTTCCAAACCTGAGCCCTGAGCCAAACAGCCCCTGTTTTCCTGCATCCCCTTGTTCCTTTTGAGAGTTGTCCTGTGCAAGGAGAGCTCGAACCAGGGGTGGGGGGAGTTGGGTTGCAGTGCTGAGTGTGGCTGCTGAGGTTTGCACGTGGAGAAAGTGGCACAGAACTGCCAGAGCTGGTTCCCTTTGCAGACAAACCCAGACACGAGGAATCAGCTCCTGTTTCTGGGACACCCGTGGCACCAACCCTGACACACGAACTGCTTTGGAGAGAAAAGCAGAGCCTTCAGTTCTCTTTCTTTTGGCCACTAAGGGGAGCTGGTTATTGACAAGTTGTGTTGTCAGAGACTTCCTAAACCCCCAAACTGGTCGTGCTCATTGTGTGACAACCTTGTGCTGCACAAATCCTGATTTCAACTTTGCTTTTGTCCTCTAGGGTGAATAACTGCATTGGATTTTCTAACTACAAATTCTTTCTACTGTTCTTAGCCTATTCTTTGTTGTATTGCTTGTATATTGCTGCAACAGTCTTCAAGTATTTCATTAAATATTGGACAGTAAGTTGTGAAATCTGGTTCCTTTTTCATCTCCTGTGAGTCTCGTGGGGTTTAGTCACTCTGGTTGCTTTGTTGCTCTCAGTCAGTGCAGGGGCTGCATTTCCCCCATATTTTCCTGGGCCCTTTTGGAGTCCAAAGCTCCCATTATATGTCCAAAATGCACAAAGCAAGTAGACTTCAGGAATTCCAAACTCTAGCCTATCTTCTGGGAAAGAGGTTATATCCTTCTCTGGTTCTTGTGTTTGCATGTGTGTCTCTCAGAATGTTTGGAATTGATATGTAACATCCTGGCATTGATCTGTACATATTTACTGAAAAGAGAAAAAAAAATTCAATACCCCTTGTTCATTTTCTAATCCCCAGAGTGCTCTTTCTCAATTTAAAAATGGACTCAATTCAGTCTTTTCAGTAAAAAGCAGCCTTTTTATTCAGTTATCAGTGATCCCTCTTGTGAAGCAATGACAGGGACAGCTCCACCAAGGGACTGCCCTTTGGCCTCTAGTTGATGTCCCCTCTGCTTAAGGACCTGAACTTTGCTGTGCATTAATTGTTCCTCCTGCTCAGCAAGGCCCAGCCAGGAGCTCTGTGGCTGCTCCCATGGGATGGGCAAAGGTTGGGAAGTGCCTTTGTTCCCTGGAGGTGCCCAGAGCCTGCCTGGCTGTGCTGGGCACCTCTGGCACTTGGCTCTCCTGCTGCACAAGGAAACAAGTGGCTTTTCTGCCTGTAAGGTGTCCCTTGGCTTTGAAACTTCCCCCCCGTCCCTGCTGAGCTCTCACACCCCAGAGCTGCAGCTGGGCAGGGCAGGCACTGCTGCCTTGCCTTGCCTTGCCTTGCCTTGCCTTGCCTTCCCTTGCAGGAGGTGCAGGATTTCAATATATGCACAGGAAACAAACTCCAGGCTCCCAGAGCCCCTGCCTGCTCGTGCCCCTGTGGGCACAGGGCATGTTCCTGGTGCCCAGGTGGGGAGCTGGCAGTGGGCACACACAGTTGTGCCTTGGGTACAGGAGGGGAAATGAACCACATCATTTCTTTGTCTCTTCTTGCTTTTTATAGTAAGGTTCACTTTTGTCTGTACAAGTTTGAGAGCTCCCAGTAGAGTTTTAGAAACTCTTTCTTCTCTCTAAGTACAAAGAATTTGCAGCTTTAATTTGTTGCTATCGCTTGTTCTGTTTTGCTTTTCTTTCCAGGGTGAACTGACTAATGGACGTTCCAAATTTCACATCCTTTTCCTCCTCTTTGTGGCAATCATGTTCTTTGTAAGCCTCATGTTCCTGTTTGGGTACCACTGCTGGCTCGTTAGCAGGAACAGGTCCACTTTAGGTAAGGCCCTTGTGTCTTTCTTTTTTATTAAGATGCACCAAAGGTGCTGTAAGAACTGAAAAAATTAAAATAAAAAAGGCATTTGTTCTATTTCTGTGCCTTTCTGCTGGCTTATGAGGGGAGGAAGATTTAAGATCTTGGCAGGATGCTGCAGAAATTTGTCACTTCAAATGAGTTGCATTTATTAGCAGGTGTGACAAAAGCATTGTTAGGGAAACAAGAGCCTCAAAGTGTAAAAGTCCAATTACAAAAATGTTGTGCATATGTATAACTGTGTTTGCTGTGAAATGAGTGCAGCTTTTCAGAAGTAATGGTTTGTCATGTTCATATGCTGGTGTGAATCCTAAACCACTGAGACTGGGAAACAATGTCCATCTTCATTGATAAAGGCAGAGAAGTTAGGACTGTAAAACCAAGCAAATGATCTAGAACAGAATGATTTTGCTGAGCAGCTTCTCAGATAAATATTGTTCAATTTTTAAAGTTTTATAGCAAAACAGACACTATCAAGAGTAAGCAAATATTCTAATTTTGTCTAGTTATGAACTTCAAAACTTATTTCATGGGACACTGAAGCTCATCTATTCCCAAGCAGCAGACTGGGTAGCAGTTCCAAGGCACTCTAAGGCACTCTAGGCTCTCCTCCTCTCTCTGTTCTTAATTTTATGCCTCACTATACCAGAGGGTCTATTTGCATTTGTTTGTTCCTAATGCTTGTTCATGATATCATTAATGAATGAGGTGATTTCAGTCTCTGTTGCCACTTCTGGAACATGCATTGAAAACCAACCTACTTAATTCTGCAGATTCTTTTGCTCAGAAATTCTTACCCACTGAAATCCAAGAAGTTCAAAGACAGAAGTTTGAACTCTTATTCCTTAGATTAAACAAAGTTTGCTTTGACTGTTCAGTGGTTTGTTCCATAGGGTTCAGTTGCATGACCAAATTCCTGCCTTTGGTTGGAGAGTCTTTACAGGCTTTTCAAAATGAAAAAAACTTCCAATTCTTTTCAAATTTGTAGTGCTGTGTCTATATAATATGTTAAATCCCACTGTCTCTAGATGCACAATCCTGTTTCGGAGAGTTTGGCATTAAATTTCAATTTTTTTCACTGAAATTGCATCTGTGTGCAGAGGCTTTCTCAGCTCCAGTGTTCCAAAATGGCCCAGATAAAAATGGATTCAATCTTGGCTTGGTAAAGAATCTTCAGCAAGTGTTTGGAGAAGAAAAAAAGCTCTGGTTGCTGCCTATTGCCTCTAGGTGAGTACTAATGGAGCCAGTGCTGCAGGCTGATCCAGTGACACCTTTTGCCATTGTGTGTGTGGGTTTGGGTCACAGGAGGGGTTGGGGTGTCTTTCAGGAACATCTCAGTGACACTGGGGCCATTTGCTCCTGGCTGCCATTCAAACACAGGGCTGTGATTTCTGCCCTGAGGAATCTGGGCTATCAGTGGATGGAATTTACACCTATTGCTCCTTTTTCATGAATGTTTTCCTTATGTCCCCTCTCACTTCTGGCTGTCCACAAGTTCATTTTCTTTTTAGGTCTTTTTCTCTGTATCCAAATGACTCGATCAAATTAGCACATGTAAGTTCTGCTAGAAATGACTTAATTGCAGCCTTTAGATGTGAACTTCTGTTCTCCAGTGATGCTGAAGGACCCGAGACCAAACCTGCTCTTTGCTAAATTCTGGCATCTGAACTGCCAGGACAAACCCACAGGCTGCTCTGCAGAGCTTGGACATAACTTTGAGTCAACAAGGGAAATAGAGGCAACAGAGAAGTGTGTTTGCAGTGCAGCTGTGCTGGGCCTGTGCCCTGCTGCTGTGGCAGTGTCTGTGCCCTTTCCCTGCAGCCAGGGGGACGGACACTTCTTCCCGAGGAGGGCGGCGTGCGAAGCTCGGGACCCTCTGCTGGCAAACGAGGAGCAGTGGGAGGAGGATGGAATAGATGAAGAGCCTCAGGGTAAGGGGACACTGAACTGCTTGTGTCTTCACCTGACAGCTGAGTGGGCAGCTCTGAGTTGACTGATGAGCACAGACCAAGAATAAGCCCTACTTTGGAGTCAATTTTTGGTTTTCTGGTAGCTTTGTACTTGCAAGTGAATGAACTGAGAGGGTGTTACAGGGAGAAACTGAACTTGCCACAAACTGTGTTCCCCTGTAAATGTTGCTGCAGGGACACAAAGTGGTGCCTGCAAAAAGAGTAGTGACTTCTGTTAGAAGTGCATTTATCCTCTGAGAGTGTGAAAATGGGCATGCAAACACCTGAGTGCAGGGACACATTTAGGAAGCTACTTTATACTTTGTCCAGCTTTATTACAAGAGTAAAGGGGTTCATTTGGTGCTTGATTTGATGTGCTGATCCCCACCAAAGAAATAGATGTGCTATTTCTAGGGAGCAGTTCCAGGTGTTTGTACAGTAGGTTTTACCACTTTCTGAAGTTCAAAGATACCTTTTGTACTATGCACATCCTGTTATAAACCAGAATTTATCTCTATATACATTCTCTGATGGGTTTTGTTAGATCCAAAATCAGTTCAATGTTTTACATTTCTCACTTTGAACTTGATTTTTTCCCCCTTGGATCTTTACCTCCAAGCTTTGGTCTTTGGAGAGTACAGTTTGTACTGGAATCTCAGGACTCAGGTCAGAGGCCCCAGTCACCACATTTGAGGGTTCACAAATCCTGTCAGGAGGTTAAACAAGGGCTCCTTTTATTTCCTGTGGAGCAAAGATGCCATTCACAGGTTCTTTTAAGAGAAATGTGGTAACCCCACCCTGGTTTTCCCTTTGAGGAATGGTGAAAGTGTGAATTCATTCTCAGGTTATTTGTAGTTAGTGGATCAAACATGAGCAAGGTGATTTCCCCAGTTGTGCTCTTTGTAGCCTCAGAAGAGTTTTCAGGAGCTTTTGTGGTGCTGTTCCCTGGCAGGGTGCACATTGTGCTCCCAAGTGCAGGGGGTCTTTGGGACCCTGGGAGGAAGATTTAGCCCTGGGCAGAGTGACAGGAGCTTTTGCTGTGAACATTTTCATACCTGTTGTGCCATGAGCTCTCTAAGCCCACCTGGGTTACAGGCCCTGCAGGTTATTCCATTGCAAAATAGACAGACTTCTCCTACTGCTGGGAAAATCCACTCTCCAGGATTTTGTCCATAGGACTGAAGAGGTTCATTGCAGCTCTTCAGATGAACTGCTTCAATTAATCCATATTTGTGTGTTAGAGAACTACCTGCCCCTCCTGCTTTGGTCTATACATGTTGGCAGTTACAAGGTAACACAAATTGGTTCCAAAAATAACAAAATGTGCTTTAATAGTAACAAACTGTGGCATCTCTGGGCTGTTTTTATGATGCTCCAAACAACTCCTTTAGGAATGAGTCAGAACGTGCTCCAACTTTTACAAAGTACAAATTCTCTGAATAAATAATTAATTCTTACATGTGAAAACATTTGACAGGGAGATTATTTTTGGCCAGATCAGACCCCAGAATCTGGAGGTTATATGAAGTCCCACAATTTATAGTGCTTATAAAATAACTGACATTTACAGGCAGTTGAATGAAATGTTCATAATGGGTCCCTTCCAACTGAAATATTCAGTTTCCCTCTTACAAATACAAGTAAACCAGTATAATTGTCTAATCAGAAACATCTGAAATGTTGCATTAAACCAGAAAGATCTTTATTTGTCTTTGTGGCTTTAAAGCTCGTGACATGGTTATGAAAGAAAGACAAGAATAGAGTAATCTCAGTTTAAAAACAGCTCTTCAGTTATCTCTGACAAGTGGTTGTCATTGTTATTTGGAATGATTTTTAAAAAACCACTCCCATACTTGGTGAGAAAACCAGATTTCCTTACCTGTGACTGCTTTGTTTCTCACTGTGCAGGTTCTGGGGAAGCCTCATCCCTTGCCATGGAAAGGGAGACATAGCAGTGGGGAAAGCAGCCTGTAAAGCTTGACCAGGAAGGTCAGTGTCTTTGTTTGTTTG
>WEIV01005453.1:0-31676 GCA_013390005.1 Calyptomena viridis | reverse complement strand
AAAATTTATGAGCACAGTGATCAAGAGATGAATATTAGGACTTCATCTAGAATGGGATTTATCTCATCTGCTCATTTTGACTGCTTCAATAGTCATTGGAAAGAGACAGGTGCCTGGAAATGGCATTTAATTCCATTAGACCCCTATCTAGAGAAGATCAAATGCATCCTGGAAATGGTTATCTATCTTTCTTCCAGGGGAAAACTTAAATATCCAAAAGAAATCTTGTCAATTTTCCGAAGAAAGTTGACTAATAGTTGTTACCTACAGGGACAGTTTTCACAGAATAGTTCTTAAACTATTTACAGTCAATTTTCTATATGCCTGCTCCTATTCAAGGATAAATGCTACCTTTCTTTTGCAAATGAGTTTTATCTATGATAGATAAAATCCATTTAAAGCACAGCAATTTCATTCTGGAGTAAGCATATTTAATCAGCTTTCCTCCGCATCACCAAGAATTGGTGCTCAATTTCCTTCCGTTTCACACAGACTACCAAATTCAATTTTATAGCAATATATCAATCTTCTTTTCAGGGAAAACATCAGATATTGAAAGACCATCTAGACTTTTTGGTGTGTTGAACTGGGATTTGACTCATTTTTTTCCCTGACATACATGGGGAACAAGCTTTGGTGTTTTCAGCATCTCACTTCTGGAAATATAAGAGTTGTTCTTGGTTATGTGTGTTCCACATTCCCCTTTGTGACTATTCATTTGCAAAACACTTAGGAAAATTCACTAACAAAGACTTAAAGTCTATTCACCACTTCTTACACTGAACAGGATAAAAAAAAATTAATAGCTTGGTTTCTGCTAAAAATAAATTGCTTTCCTGCAGCAATCAGTTCTGCAGGGAGTCTGATTCCACTAAATAGGGATTGGTTAGAGAAAAGACTTGAAAATCAAGACTATCCAGGTTATTGGGATTTTTCTTCTCTTATTAATCCTTAAAATGCTTTTTTCTTCAGTTTACATACTGCTAAACTGAAGACTAAAACAAAACTTTCTTTCATAAGATATGAATATTGTTCAGTTTGCTGTTATTTTTATTGAACACTCTGAATTTCTTAAATAAGAGCATTTCACAAAGTGCACAGTATTTTTTCTGTAAGATCCAGGATTTCAAGATATATCTGCTAAAAATAAGCCAAGTCAGAACAAAAATAGGTCTGTAAATGGAGTTTCTGCGTATTTCAGATTGGCAGAGTTGAAGCAGACCAATGAAGAACTAGCCTTGTCTCAAACACTAAGGCTCTTTGGGCCAATAGAAATATCATTCAACTAAATACACAAAACTCCCAGTTTGAAGATATATGTTGCCAACATGTGAAGGATCAGTTTCGGTGCAGTGGGAAGTACTTTACTCCTGCAGGTCACCACCTGCACACGGAGCATTCTTACATATAAACATTCCCACAGTACATGGGAACAACTTGTTTATGAGAAGAAACAGTGCACCCATTTTTCTCAGTGCAAAAAAACGGAAGTTCAGAGGTTGATATAAGTGTTCCACTGCAGGAATAAACTGTGAACTGCCTTTTACAACTTTTTTTAAGTGGTTTAAAGGAAGGATAGCTCAAAGAGCTAGTCATGAACTATGAAGCATTTTTACTGTAGAACAATGGTTTAAATGTGACCCTGTCACATGGTCTAAAAGTCTTTACCATTAGAGACAGTACAGTGGTCTATATAAAATGGTCTTTTGGAATTAGACAGTTTCACATCACAAAAAAAGTAACATTACAGTTACCAGAACTAACTGAAGCCCTTTGTTTGCAGTGGTAGCAATGAGGTAAAACATGATAGAGCAAACATTGTCAGCTCCCTTCCTGAACTGGTTCATCCACTTTGGGACCAGCTAACCAATGTCTCACTGGGTTTCCCTGGCAGAAGCATGGGCTACTAAATATTCCCACCCTCTAAACATTTCTGCAAATGTGATTTGCAGTGCCTTATCATAGCAAAGAAATACCATGTCATTGCTGCTGTTGAGCACCCAAGACAAAGATTACATCAAACAGAAAGCAGGAGTGAGGTTAACTGATGGACAAACACAACTGTTTAAAACCCCTCTCCATTCCTCATGTAGTGTTTCTTAAAAAATGTGATTGACTATGTATTCCTTTGAGCAGAACTTGCATGCCTATCTTTAACAGCACCATCTGGTAATTTCCAGCACTGTAACAGATTTTGTTTGAATTAACTGGGCAGGTAAAAAGTTATCACTGTATCACCTGAAGGTTGTGTGAAGGTCTCATCTTTTGAATAGGAATAAATTATGTAGTTTCCAGTACATAACAGTAAGGTGTCCTAACAAGGCGTACGTGCCTTTTTTTTTTTTGCAAACACTATAGCTGCTTCTGTAAAAATCCACCTCTGGATGATATTGAGGAAACACAAATTGGATGGGTGCAGCTGCTGCGGTTTTGAAATGCTTGTTACATTTTGAGATGCAAGTTTAGTAAGTATCTGTTTCTACATTTGAAACCTTGTGTAATATGCATAGTTTCTTTATGAGATGTGATATCCTGTTTGGATATTTTTTTTTTATCTCATGCCAGAGAGAATCTATTTCAAAGTAATGGTACCAGAACAAAATAAATGAAATCATAGTGCTTTACAGACCTAGAAGAAATGTTAATTTTCAAAGGTATCCATTTAGATATAACTAAGAAATGTCAATATTAGAGAATAATATTAGGAATAAGGGAGAAAGAATGAAGTGTGGAGGGAACAGTCTAGATAGGAAATTCTGATGAATATTTCAGTGAATGGAATCAATATTTATTTAACTTGGGTAAGCACTGTATGACATATCTACTAAGCAAATAAAAATAAGAAAGCCGGGAAAAGCTTTTGGAAAGTTATTGCAATCAAAATAGTCAATCTGTTGTTTTACTGACAACTTCTTGTGCTACATCTCTGAACTTCAAGTCTTAGAGCTCACGGTTCTCCCTGGGACTCTGACCCCACAGCCAGGGAGAAGGCTGTGCTGGAGGAGGTTCCACACAACAGGTGCTGCTATTATTTTTGCTGCTCTCTGGAATGCCCTGGCCTCTGATCTGAGACATTCTGCTTTTTTTTCCCTGCTTTTAAGCCCAGACTTAAAGAAATATTTTCTCTACATAAATATCTGGCACTGCAGTGTTTTTAGGTGATGTGTTATTAGCATTTAAGACACAGCTTAAATCAGGGTTTAGCATGTCTTGGTGGAAAGGTGTGCTGCAAATAAAATGTACTTTTGGTTAGCACATAGACTTAATATAACCACCCTGGATGTGATGTTATCTGTAAATATCAAATGTATTCAGAAACTGCAGCCCAGGGAATTTTTAAGCATTAATATCCAACATAACATGTGGAATATATAAAAAGATATATTCAAAGCATTTCACTTGGAATTTTTTGAAGCCAGAGGTTGAGATCAGCCTCTTCAGATGCATTACTGCTAAGAATACTGATTGAAAAATAACATTGGACTTGCAAAAGCCTAGCTTTACATTTTTTACTAACTTCTAGTTCCAATTTAAAATATGATTCAGGATTTATCTTGAAAAATAATCTACAGATGTAGGTAGGCCTGCATGCAGTCTATAATTACAGCAATAAAGTAGAAGCAACTGCTTATTTTGTTGGTTTCTTTTTACAGAACCATTTCCACATCCTGTTTTGTGTGGTGGTTTTTCAAAAAAAAAAAAATTGTACACATGCTGAGGAGCAGAAAATCCCCCATCAGGGTACGTTGATCTCTCCACTATGCAGATGGGAAGTGAAAATGGATTCAAGTTACTGAATGTAAGCCCCAACAATGTAAGTCTCAATGAATGACGTCCAAGTTAAATAGGAAAAGGTCAAAAAATCTGAGCCAACCAAATAGTAACTGAAGTGCAAAATACTATTAGAATCAATAGTTCCCCTTCTTCCTGGGACTCTTTTCCCTAGGGGCAAAAAATGGGGAACTGTACAAGATTAAATGTACCTGTGCAAAAGATGTGTGTTTTTAATGTTACATTTAACATGCCACCAATGCAAAACTGAGGAGCTGTTCTGGGAGAATGAGGGCTCCCTGCAGTGATGTGGAACCACTGGCTCTTTCCTTCTGCATTCAAGGGAATGACCCTGCAGAGCCATTGCTGCAGTGGCCTGGCCTTCACAGACAGACACTATCAATAGTACAGCAGTAGTTACACTATAGCAAGGCCTGGATCTGCTGCCCACCATCTACATGAGGTCACAAAGAAGGCACTAGACCTTGTGTTAGGCGATGAAGAGATTTTAACAGATTTTAAGTCACTCGTAGTTTACTGACCTCAGCTGAAGCTGAAGTTGTGTGTCCAAAGCCATGAATGTTGGAAATCAGCCCCATAGTGCACAAGGTAAAGTCAATGGTGATTATCAGGAGATACAGCTAGTGGCAGGGTATGCCTACATAAAAAGATATGCTTGTACAAGTTGGTGATCGGAGCGTGACTAACATTTTCAGTGGGAACAGTTTCAATGGGAGTGATGCACACAGAGAGGCCTCTGCAAGTCAAGGTACCAACAACAACCTGTCCAAGAATCTAAGTCAATAATTTTACCTGTTTTCTTTTTGAGGACTCAGCCATCTCTATCACACTGCACTTATTGCCTAGGCTACTTAAACATATAAGAGTGTAACAAAAAGAGGAAATAACTGTTAAAGGGAAAGAATATGTTTCAATTTCTCATAATGTTTCATCATCTTACTTCATCTGCTTGTTCTACTCAAATTCACTGTGGTAGCTAAAATTTCAGTTTAAAAATACATATATTTCACATGAGGAAAAAAAAGGAGAAACTACATAAAGTATAGTCTAGCCACAATAGAAAACACAGTCTACAAAAAAAGCCTGGTCTGTTCCAAAAAAAAACCCAAATCCAAAGCTGTTTATGATCAAGTCAAACAACAATGCAATTTGAACTAAAGATGCTGATTTTGCAAACAATACAATGCAGGTGGAGTGCTGTTAACTTCAGCGAGATTTTACAAGCAGGTACAAAAATTATTCTGCGTAAACAAGGCAAAGAAATCAAGAATGCTCAAAGAGTGGCATGTGCAATTCACATAACAAATGAAATACAAATTAAAAGGTTCAAAAAAAAAATAAGATGGATAGAAGTTTTTTTAAAATAATAAGGCATTGTGCACTGAAATGGCTTCACTTTGTGATGTGTAATAATTGTTATGAGTATAAACACATAGCTGATAAAATGTCAGCTGCATCTGAATACTGTATTTTTATCTTTGAGAAATAGCAGCTTCATCATAAATACAGATCAGGTTAACTCAAAACTATTTTAGATATGGATTGACTAAACACGAATTGTTGCAACTGAAAATCAGTTCCCTCAAAGGACTGTAGTGACCAACATCCAAGTCAGTGTCCCCAATACCATATAGCTAATGGTTAATGGAGGTTGATAGGAATGTGGCTTTTCCTGCCCTCATATTCACAAATCATCTACATATCCCAAATCCCAGAGGGTGGGCAAAGCGGAGATGTTCCAAATATTGTTGATTGAGGTTGCTTTACATTGTATCATCACTAAAGTTTCCTGGGTATGGGAAGAGGTTTCCAGATTATCCACCTGCCTGACAGGTGTCCTCATCATTAGGTTAGAGATATTTTTGTCTTTCTCAGAGCTGGGATATGCCACAGTCAAGTAGTAGATGCCATTAACTGATCATTATAACACTCACTTGAGTTCAGTTCCCTACTCAAAGTCAAACTGACAATTTACTAGTGATCATACTTTACAGATGATTTACACAGCCAGCAGCCTGGCAGTACTTTGAGAAACAACTCCCTCCATCCTGCTTCAGCACGTCTTTATTCCTATTAGGCAAATGAGCAGCTACCAGAAAATTTACTTCAGCCCTTCCCTTTACACCTACAACTTGGTGTTACCTGCCCACATGCCACTAGATCTCTTCCATTCCAGCTGCCTAACCACTAAATATACAGGAACAGGGTAAAGCAGCAGTAACAGCTTATAGCAGCTTTGTAAGTGTATCCTTTAATTCTTCGGTTTTTCTTGCAAGAAATCAAAACGTTTAGTTTCCGCTTGAATGTAGTACTTTATGGCAAGGCCAATGCAATTTGTTGAGGGGGCTTAGGTGGGAATATCAAATAGATTTACATTTGGATGCTGCAACCTGAATTTCCTGTCCTCACCTGCTGCGGTCCCCTCGGTCAATGCAGTATTAGTCCCGGCAAGCCCCAACAGCAATGGCCAAGGGGTGCCTTAGCAATGAGTGGGGTGATGACTCAGCAAAAGCCCCTCTACTTCAAGGAGTCTAGCCAGGCAGCACCTCAGAGCAGGCAGGTTTGACTCAGACCTGCCTAACCCAGCAAGAGCATGCAGCTACGGCAAGCAAAGAGATGCAGGCAACCATTTACGGTTGAAGCAGTCTGGGTTCATTAGTACTCTGTAGCCAGCGTGACTACAGAGTCTTCTAAGCCCCAAAGGAGGCAACCAGAAAAAGGCACAGGAAATTCCTGTGCATTAACTTATAAAGGGGGTTTGAAACTGTGGGAGGTATAAGGGAATAACCAATGGGAGGGAGGGGTAGGAGTGGTTAAGGAATGTTCTGGGGAGTAGGATGGATTGGGTTACATTTGAAGGGAGGATTCAAAACTTAGAACAAACCAACTGTGTAGGGAACAGGGGGTAACAGAATGGTCCGATAAGAGGTAACAAAACCATACATTATAGAAATGAACTCAGAACCTGCACCTCTACAACCTCTGTTTTGACAACCAGAGAAACAAACAATAACAAAAAATCAGTAATGCCTAAATCCCTATGTCATGGTTTCTATACGGTAAAATTTTTCTGTTTGTCACAGGATATGGGAGCTGGGAGGGGTGGAGCCGCAGCAAGGTAACGCCATGGTTTTGAGGGTTGATGTACGGGAGACCCCTGCACCTCCCACCTGCCCCCTCCCATCGCTGACATGAGGAATGCTGGGCCAGGACAGAGGGTATAAAAAGCAGTGCAGCTTGGACACCATGCTCTTTTCAGCTGTGTCAAGCTGCCGGGAGGACCTGCTGCTGTTTGGGACCTTGATGACACCATCGTGGGCCACGCACCAGCTGGGGCCTTGACACTGGAGACTGATTCCTGAACAACGCAGTGCTTTGGCATCATTTCAGATCCTTTCGTGCACTACGGGCTCCTGGTTTGGCTAGGGAAACCTCCCCTGCTCTTCTCCCCCTCTCTTTCTCCCTCTTTCTTCTTTTCTTTCCCTCTTCACAGCACCGCTCCCCCAGTTTCTTCCCCACTCTCCACTGGTTCCAGGGGTGGGGGGAGAGGGCTCTTCTAGTCTGGGGGTGGTGAGGTTTGTTCAGCTTATCTCTATCTTTATTTCTCTCTCTCTCTCTGTTCCCCAGGAACACTACCCCGGAAAACTCTTGCTCTGTCATACCCTCCTCCCTCCAACACCCCCTCTGGCCACCAGGAGTCATTGTAGCTTCTGAACTCCCCCTGTACCGCTGTTGTTTTTTCACTGCTTGCACGCAGTGTTGTTTTCAAGCCAAAGAGCTTGTGCTATTTCATCAAGAAGAATTATTGTGTTGTGTTCCGGCTACGCATTGTCTTTACATTGAATATTTAATTCCATTCTCTGGTTTTATATTGCATTGATAAGAGTGTTTTTTTAATACATAATATATTTTTTTTTTCTGTTTTAATAAAAGTTCTTTCAACCCTTATAATCAAACAAGTCTTGAAAATTTAATATTGAATTTATTTTGATTTATTTTCTCTGTCCCCTTGAACAGTGACATCCTAATTGTAATGTTTTAATTTGGCACAGCAGTAGCTAAAGTGGCTGCTTAGTTGAGTCCTGAACATACGGTAATACAGTGTTCTTATTCTGACATTACATGAACAATTATTGTGACTTTCAGTATTAATCCTAATAATAGGACTAAAATGCTTTCATAAATAATTTTAAACACTGCTCTAATGACTAATAAATATAATGAAGAGCAAGTATAAAACAGGATGGATCCAGTTAAATTACTCTTCAGTGTCCAATATCCATGCCATGTTTCATGATTACACTTCTGTCCATCTATAAATAATTATAATTATTTGCATTTATTACTATCAAACCCAGTAACATGGCTAATTACTACAAACTGTAGTTAACATATTTTCAGTTTTCTGGAATAAGTCTTTTCTTAATTTTTAATTATCACCATGTCTCTATTTCTCTTATTCCTGATGCCATTTAACTTTGATAAAGTGTCAGAAATATGTCTTCCAATGTTTCACAGAAATATATTCTCCTTCATTTAAACAATGGATATACTATATATATATATCACTATATATTACCTGGAAAGAGGTTACACACTGCAGCTTTCAGTGAGGATTGGACCATTCAATGGCACTCTCATACCCTGATAGCCCTTTTTGTCTTCTACATAGTGACATGCTGTCACAGCGAAAGTCACTTTCAGGGCTGCAGCGGTTTTGAAATCCGAGTCTGATTCTTACCCTAACAGGTTCCCATTAGTGCAATTCTATTGACTTCATTGGAATTACCTCTCATTTACAGAACCATTATAATGAGATTTTTACTTCTAGAGCTAGCCTTGAAAAATGAGAGATGCATAAATTGCATAATCTCAAAAGCACTTGAACTGGTCAGAAATTCTCAGGCAAAATATTTTTATGCCAGGGAATATTGTTTCACAGAAATCAAAATGTTCTGTGGAGATCTTTCAATGGAGCATGGAGCAAATATTCCCTCAGGACTGAGCCTCCTATGTAGGTTTCCAACCTATGCAGCTTCTGGCCACCTCACCCACGTCCTCAACAATGTACATGAGAGGCTAGTAGAGATGGAGGGAATCCTGGATTTCACCTCCTCAGGTCTCAAATGTTCCACAGCCTGTCTTTTAGGCAATTTTGTAGGCTCCTACAGCTTCCAGGTTCCCAATTAATAGGGAACAAGGGTCTGGCTTTCAAACTCGTTGCTACTCAGCAGCCTGAGCTTCCAGGCAACCAGCATTTATGACTCCAGCTCACTGTACTAGTTACCAACCCCACAGCTGGTGACTCTGGGTCAGCCTGTTAGAAGGATCACCCTTATAAAACCTAGGTTTACTTTAGTTGAAAATTTCATCATTTCAGTCATTAATTTCTTCACAAAACAGAATTGCTTTTTCTCACATAACTAATTGGGACTGCCATTGTGCATCAGGTTTTTATGAGCAGTGAATTGCAATATTTGCTTTCTCCTTTTGTGCTGATCACAATAACACATCCCAATTCACAATCTGAATGGCTCAGAAGTCTTTCACATTTTGTATGAATATATAGTTCACGTCCCCGTGTATCAACTGGGGTAGCTCAGACTACCGGGATGTACTTTTCAGAACCTTTGACATTTTGATGGTTTTTGTCACCTTGCAAAGAGCCTGCAAAGCAATTTCCCATTCTAACTCGATTATGGTTTATACCTAGAAATGGATACAGCAGCAGAGGAGGACATTTTCACTATTTTCAAGATATTTTCACAGACAGCAAATACCAGACTGTAGTGGTTTGACCCTGGCTGGATGCCAGGTACTCACCAAAGCCACTCTCTCATTCCCCTCTGCAAACGGACAGAGGAGAGAAAATATAACAAAATATCCTGGGTTGAGATAAGGACCATGAGAGATCCCCTACTGATCACCATCATGGTCAAAACAGACTCCAAGTGAGGATATTTATTAAATTTATTACTAATAATCAGGGCTTGAGAATGAGAAGTAAAATAAATCTTAAGGACACCTTTCCCCCACCCTTCCTTCCAAATTCTACCTCCTTCTCTCACAGTGGTGCAGGGAGATGGGAATGGGAGTTATTGTTTCTGGGACATCGTTCAACTTCCAATTCTATTCTTTGTAGAAATAAAGTCTGAAGATTAGCACCATTCATTCCTTTTCCCAAAAATGTTCTGAGCTGGAAAAACTCTAGGTTTTGCTGCTCACCATTTGCCTTTTTGGGAAGATGAAAGAGACCTTGAAACAGATAAAGGGAATGGAAATTTGCTTGTACTGATGAGAATAGAGATGTTTATTTTAAAAAGAGAGAGGAACTAGTTGTGACTGATGTTAGAGAAAAGCATGTATGTGCATGATAGTTTAGAGGAACCAATCATGAATCACACATTCTTACCCAAATATTATCCCTGCAGTGCTAGCAAAGTCAGTGTTGGTTCGTGTTACCAACTGCACAAGTGCTGGCCTTGAAACATAGACCTGCCCAAGGGCTAGTTTAATTGACACAGCCAGCTTTTCTAAAAATGTGTGTCTGCATATTTGCAAGCTTTACGTGTTCCAACAACAGGTCCCCTTGTACTCTTACTCCATGACTTGTCTTCTTGCAAGACCTTCAGTGCTCAGCAGTTTACCCTGTTATCCTCTGAGAAACCTGGGCCGGGTGCCATAGACTCCCTGTGTGATCTTGGCAAGTCATTTAGGGTCAGAATTTTATTCACGCTTAATTTGAAAGTTGTTCCCTTGGTTTTACTGGGATGACCCAAGAGATGAATTACTGCTTAGGGAGAGTGGAGTTATGAACATTTTAGAAATTTGGATACTTTTGTAAGGTCCAGGTCAAGAATGCTATACTTGCATCTGGGTAAATGGATGAATTGCTCTTTTGAGAGTAAACAAATTTGAGAAAGACCACTTCTGAGGAAAAGTTGGTGCAAGAGACACCTGCAAAGTGAATCTTCTTGCACACTTTGGGATTAGTATACCTTTAGATGCCTTTTATTTTACAAAAAAATGGGGTTTTCAAATGCTTTAACACCAAGTTCTGCCTTACAACGTGATTTTATCCTTACAAGATAATTTTTCTGAAAAACATCTTTCCTTCTGTAGGCATAGTGATGATGTCTGTCCTCAATATCAAAAATGGGGTAGTGGACAGCCTCCCAAGGCATGGTGATGCAGAGATTCAGTGGTCCTGTTGCACAAGCCACATCTTATGCTTCAAAGCTGATGCTTAAAAGCTGGACATCAAGCTCTGCTGCTTAAAATAGAGAAAGACCACCCATTCCAAATGCTTTGTTCCTTGGTCTCTCTTGAGCCCACTCCTGCTTGGCTCAAAGGGGACCTAGAGATGTAGGAAAAAAGATTTTTAGTCCCTTCTTCCTATTTCCCCATTTTCTTTTCACCTTCCTACCAGTCTGATTAACACAACAAGTTTATGAACAGCTTCCTTTTCTGAAATCAGGGAAATCCAGACAAATGAACACCTGAGTAAATGTATTTCTTTCTCTAGGTGGTAGCTCAAAAATATGAGATTTGATGAAAAGGTCAGAGACATTTACACAAAGGTTGCAGATAATGTGGATGAGAATAGAAACCTGAGGGTAAATGTGCTTTTCATCATCTTTCAGAGAGCAGCGCTCTTTCTATGAAGCCAGCTTTGGTGTTTAGTCTTGCAAACTTTTTGTATGTATCACAATTTGGGCAACTAACTTTGGTCTCTCAAAATTTGGAATTTGAGCCCAGACCCATACAAGAAATCTAAAAGGCTCTATAAGCACATCTTAAAAGTTTCTGCATTTATTTACTTCCTACTCTCAAGTTCTGAACTTGTTTATCATTCCTGTGTTGGAAAATTGCTCAACACAAGATATTTTATAAGATTTGCTCTCATAAGTTAAAAACTAGAAAGAGTTTCTCACCTTGGTCATAAAATGTTCCTGAGAGATGGTCCTGAAGCTGTTTGCCTAATCCAGGGTTGGGGATATTTAACACAAGGCAAGACTCAGAAGTAAGATCAAAAGCCTTGCACAGAAGAAAATCATTATACTCTTCCTGCCCTGTGCAATTAAGTGGGACAAGTATTTTATGAAAATTTTTCATTATTTGGTTGGATTTGTGTTTTTATTACTGAAAGAAAAAGGAAAACTAATTTAAAAATTAACTATGCAATTCATGGTCATTGATAGTGGATTTATAAGAGGAGTTGTCCAGACTTTCTTCTTGTACCACTGAAAAGTGGATTTTGGCAACTGAGTGGCTGGTTCAGACACATTCTTTGGATATACATCTTTGGTCACTAACATCTGTCATTCTCAAACAATAAACATCTGTGTAAAGTGCCCTTAAGGCATAAGGACTGAATAAATTACAGAAAATCTAGCTTTGATTTCTCAACTTGTGCCATCTACAGAAGAAAAATATTACCATTAAGTTTTGTTTCCTTATATTTTCCCCTTCGTAAACCAGCAGCCTAAAATATTTACAGGTGTTGGTCATCTGTTACCTCTGGAAAAATGCATTTCTATACTTCGGTTTGGATCCCAAGTAATTCAGCTCTAATTAAGGTGTCCAGCTGTACTTCACCTAGAGATTCAACAAGATTGCCAGTAGATGAATGACTCTGTAGAGCCCAGTCTCACAGTCCTGCCTCTCTCCACTCCACCTTCATCTCCTGAGCCAGCAGCCCAGATATCGCTGACTCCCTCCAGAATTACTTGATATCCCATGCCTGGAGTGCAGGAATTTGAAAGGCACATACAGGGAGCACAACATCTTGAATACAGTAAAATATATTTCTTTTGTGAGCCTAGAAACTGATCAGTCACAAACACCCCCAGATCTAGGCAGTACCACTCTCCCTTACAAAACTAAAACAGAGAATTACTATAACTGGTAAGGATTCAGTCACATAGAGAACAGTGGGGGTTTTCAGTCTTGTTTTAGGATTAAAAATAAATAAATAGCTCAAAAAGTATATTGAATTTATTAGAAAGAAGCAATTTTTCTAGACCATTATGGAAAAAAGCAGGATGGGCCTATGAAAAGGTTTTAGGAAAAATATTATCAGGTGCTTAGCAAAATCAGGGTGGGCCAAGTTCCTACAGGCACTAAGCTGCTTTTAATGACCTTGATATTTTGTCTTTGTTTTTCTTTCTGAATTCTCAGCCTTACATACCAGAAAAGATGCTGGTTTTCTCTTAGAAACTGTGCTACCTATTCAGACTCCTGTAAATAAGCTCAAAATGAGCAGCTAAATTTCTCATTATTTTAAAGTTGTGAATTAAAATTAACTGCAAATTTTATTCCATTTTCTTAATATTTCTCTGTCAAAAGAACTCTGTTGTTATTTTTTTTTACTTATATATAAGTATACTTCATACTGTTCTAGGAAGACTACAGCTCAAGCTAAATAAAAGGTGTTGAACAGAGGAGACTTACAGATTTTGATGAATAATGGGAAATCTACACTCCCACGGGCAAGTCAAACACTCCAAACCAAACTAAAGCTGATTTTAAATAGGCAGAAGAATTTTGTTTTTTCTTTTTAATGCAGAACTTTTGGATATATATACATATGGGATCATTCCTAAATTCAGATCCAAATCTGAACCTTCTGTGGTTCACCCAACCCTGTGTTTCCATAAATAAACAGACTGTAAGCATGGATATTCAAAAGGCAGCTGAAAACAGGAAACAAAGCAAATTCATGATATAGTGATGCATCACTGAAAATTTGCTGGCCCCATTAAAAACACAGAGAGGAAAAGGCACAATGTGTACTGAAATTATACAGAAATGCATTTCATAGTTTCCTGAAGTTTTATATAATTAGATTTCCTAGCATTTCAGATTTCTGGTTTTTATTGTTATCTTTAGGTGGTTTTCTGAGAAGTTTCCTTCTGAATTCAAGAGAAATATTTTCTTTTGTGCTTTTGAAGAGAAGAATGCAAGTCTTGTTCCATGGTAATAATTTCCAAACCACCTTGTTTACTAGGTCTGTTTAGATAGGTTAACAACGTTTATAAGACTTCAGCCAAAAAGATTTTCAAGGTCACATAAGGATTTTAGACCTATCCTCTGCTACTAAGAGGGAAAGAATAGTGCACTGAACAAGCCAGCAACTCAGCTCCTTAAAAGAGCATTGAAAACCTTACGTGTATGGCAATCTATCCTCTGGAATTATATCAACACTGCACCGAGTGTCTCCTTAAATTATAAAGATGCAATTTAGGTAGTAAAAGGAAAATAAAATTTTCCATTGTAAAAGAAAATTTAAAAAAAAAGTACAAACTAAATTATTTTTATTTATTGCCTGTTTCATATAATCATTCATTTTTGTGGTTTGTATTTGCATTTTTTTCCCAGAATACAGAACAGAACTTATACCATAAGTGCTGGCTGTAAATGGTAACTGTAGGAAAAAAATAGAGATATAAGCAGATGGGGATTATGCAGAAGCGGCCCTTTGACAGTGGAATGTTACCATCCTCAGCCTACCACCAACTGCTTATCATGCCCTCATCTCAAAGGTTATCCAACCTTACAGCAAAGCTGCTGAAGGAGAAACTACTGTATCTGATGCAATCAAGGTAAAACAAGTTATCAAAATCCTAACCAAGGTAACCTCATTTTAACTGAGACAGATTAGGGATCTTGCATTGGGCAGGTGCCTCTGAAGGCATGCAAAAGCCACAGCCTCCAAAGGAAAGGGCCCTCAAGGTCAAGGACCCAAAAACTAAGTCTGCTAGCATGGAAGGATCCAGAACACATCGTTTATCTGCAGCTTAAAACACATTCTTCAGACCTTGTCTTCCTAATACACACAGCTGATATTCAGGAGGATGAGGACAAACAGTAGCAATCATCTCAGGGCAGTAGTCCTGATAGGCAATGTTAATTTTCCACTTTAAAACCATACTTGTGCTGGTAGATTTCAGTGAGTAGGAGTACCTGAGAATTCTTTCAGTATACTGACTATAAACATATATTATTCTCCATTTCTTCAATTCCTCTTTCTTGGTCATTTATTTGACAATCTAGCTATAAATCCTTGGCACAAATGGCTTTGATAAAGTTCCAGGTGCTCCTCTGTTTTTGTTACTAAGTAATGGCTCCCCAAATTCATATGATTTGGAAGTCTGTTTTTAGTCACATGTGGATCAATAGCTTTGTCCTTTTGCTTCTCTTTTCACAAAAAATACTGCCTTTCTTATGTAATTCTTTCTTCTCATGCTCCGAACTCAGGCAGGATCCTTTTCAGTTCTTTGTCTGCCTTTCTATAAAGCACAAAGCAATCAAAATTCTGATTTTTAGACATGGAACTTGTAAACTATCTTGTGTCCACAATACTGGGAAANTGATAGGGAGGGGGATCATTGTGCCTTTGAAATTATGCTTCCATTTTTAACTTTGAATAGATGAACAGATTAAAGCACATATGTATTAGATTAGCAATTGTTGACTCTTTTAGGATCACAAATGACATAGAGTTAAGGATGGGAAAAAATAGTAGCATACAGCAAGAAAAAATACCAGCTCTTCCCACACTCAGGGAAGTGTTGCTAAGGCTTAGAGGGGAAGAGTGTTTCGGAAGATCCATATTAAGGATTCTCAGCATTGTAAAGAGAAATTAGTTATGTCAGCCTAAGGAAGAAGAAAAAGGCCTGGCTGGAACAGGATTTATCCTACTGTAGGATGAAATAACTGAGTAGGAAGGGAGAAAAATGGTACAAAGAGCAAGTGGAGTGACCTTGAGAGCAAGGCAGTCTGCTCCCAGATGCTATGAAGGAGACAGTTTGGATAAAGGAAGGGGAACAAAGAAACTGCTGCTTCTTATAAAGTCAGCTTCTTTTCCTGGTGTTCTCTACTGATGTTATTTCTCCCAAGCCTTATACTTCTATGAGGTTGGATTTATTTTGTTGGGAATCTAAATGAGGTCAGAGACAAAGTATCTCAGTCTAGGATAGCACACCAACTTCGATGTTCTACAGGAGATAGTTTAGCTTGAAACTTTGTCTCTTCAGCCCCACATTTGCAGAGATTTGATATGCAGCCATTTCAAAAGATCTCACATAATTCAAGGGCACCTTTATTCAGCATTTAGTTATGGTCCAAACTGTAGTAAGAGAAGAATTTTAGCTGGCCTCCAGAGTACAGACATCATCAGTCTTATGTCCTAGAAACCCCTCAGGACCATATTTTTAGCTTGTCTGAGCTGCTGTACCATCCCTGAAAGGCATCCTGTTATGAAGTAGATAGCAAGAAAAAAAGCACATGCTGCTGACGTGCAAGGGCCCAAAGCTGTTATTAAAAGAAGTAAATCCCTCTCAATCTCCCTCAGCCATTCCTTCCTCTCTCCTTTACATAAGGATGTGAACTCAAGACAAATTATTTCAAAAATACATTGTAGGATTGTCATGACTAAGGCATAGAAGACTAAGGCTACATCTATACCAAAAAAATTAAGTGGTATTAGAGTGAATTATCTGACCCAGACAACAACCAGGACAGTCTGGACATGTCTGTATCGTCAAACCCAAAACAAGATGTTACAGCCAAACTGCACATTGGGAATTGGGTTTGGCTATGCTACCTCCCAGTCTATGACTGGGAATTGTTCGAGAGACTACTAGTTGTCCCCTGTTGAAGGTATACCATGTATCCCACTAATAATTTGATTATTAATTTTGTTACTTGTGCTTGTATCCTGACACAGTTTAGTATATTAAAATAGCTGTAATCTGAGTGACATGACAGAAATAATTTAAAATCTAACTGAGGTACAAATCGCAGTCAGTCTGATCACAAATGCCACATAGGCAACTGCACACTATTTCTAAATCAGGTTTCCCAGCTGGACTTATCCCCCATACTGTACTGTAGCAAAGGAGTGAGAGGGGAGGCCGTGGTGACCCATGGGAACATTCATCCAGCATGGTAAGCACAAAGCCTTGACACACACAGATGTGTGTGGTACCCAAAATACACCACATGGCTAAAAGGAAGCTCGTTAATTACCACTATACATTACCTCAATCAATAAACCCAACGTTATTCTATAGAGATATTTAGTCTGCAAAAAAATTAACTTGCCATTAAAAATATCTTGAAAGAAGATTCCCTGTTTGTTTCAATGTGTCATAGTAACTGCCTGCCACAGGGCAGAATAGCATTGCCTAAAGCCTTTCTCCCTGCAGCATCCATTCTGCATTCAAGGCATAGGAACATTTGCTTTTCATTCTCTCACGTTTTCTGCCACATTTCCTTCAAAGCTTTATTTTCCTGAAGATCCAAACTGGTCAATTTTTAGTCCTTATCTGCTACTATGCAAGAGATTTTGCTAGTTCACCTAGTAGAAGAAAGAATGATTATACAAGGCATAAACTGAGCTAGTTTCAACTGAAGCACCTCTCAAAAAATTCTTGCCTCACAGTATACACACTGGCTTTGCATTGCTCTCATTTCATTAAAGCAGTTAGACCTACATCTCCAGTCAACCTTAAATACTTGTTTAGAATGGAGCCAGGCCCAGTTTTGCTGAATAGAGATAAGCTTCAGTGACACCAAAAGGACTGTGCTTAGTGAGTCACAGAGGAATCTCCTTTTAATAAAGTGATTTTAAAAAAGGTAATAGAACAATCTGAGTCCAGGATGTGTTCTATTGTTTTGGCTAAGCAAGGCCCTCAGGTACTGTTCAGCTGTTTCTGTTTCCAGTGAAATGTCCCATTCAAGATACAATGAATCAGTGGAGTTATGAACATGAGGAATATCTCTCTTTTCTTGAAGCAAATAGAATGAGAATTATAGGAACCAGAAAAAAAGAAGTATACACTCTGTTCCACTGAAGTCAGGAAGAAAGTTAGTCCTGATTTCAATAAGTCTAGAGCAAAAGTCTCAGAAAATTATGCAGAAAACTGAAAGGTAAATGGTCATGAGTGATAAAATGCCCAGAATTAAATACAAATAAAATACAAAACATGCAGTAGAGAGAAAATCCCATCAGGATTAAAGAATGAATCTAATCTGGCAATATTTTTGACAGACTTCATAAAAAGACAGATGTTTGATGGAATACGATTAAGTCAAAATGAAGTCTGGTGGTTTGCAAGGCTTTAACAAGACCATAGCAAACACCACTGAAGGATAAATAACAATTTATTTCTGAAATCTTTATATTTGGCCCAGAGCAAGGATGCTTAGGGCTTGCCTTATTCCTATTACTTTCTAAAATATATTTGGAGAGAGAATAGATAAGCAATACAAAGCAGACAAATTTCTGTTTAACTTAATATCAAAGAACAATTTAACTTTCATAAGCTAAATTCTTAAATTGCTTGGAATAAAAGATTTAATAGTGAAGTGGTTCTGGGTTTTGACAATTTAGGTGTTTACTTTGAAAGCCAACAGTTAGAAATGTCCAGAGCACCTTCCCTGGCTCCACTCTGCCTGCCTCTAAATAAACCAACCTGCTAGTTTTGGAAGAGGAGCAGAGATAGGATGGAGACAGAAGAGGCTACTATGAGAGGTGAGTGGTTACATGATGTTCCATGGGCAGTGGACAAGACTATGGTCTCAACAACAGAATCACAAAGTCAGGAATGTGATGACACTCAGGTGTGACAGTACCAGAGTTCCCATACTCCTGTCTCACCTGATAAAGTATGGGGTTTTTTCACCTGCATTTACTGGTCCTTTCCAGGTTTTGGGGAAGTGCAGACTAGTTTACAATCGTAGAGTGAAATCTCTGAGGAAGAGATACTCCAAATCAGACATCTTATATATTTCTTCAAATCCCACTAGCCTTCCCAAGACCTTCTTTACCTTTTCCCTTCACATACCGTTCTTTGCTATAAAACTAAATTTTGACACTACCAATACCAGAAGAAGGTGCTGAATTATACGTACATGGTAGGACTTGGAGGGGGGACTGGAGGATGGAATGTGACCTGCATGGCATGGATGACCTCTGTAAGAAAAGATTGGGGCTACCCAAAACCAAGACCATAAGGAAAGTTTGTGGCGCCTCTGTGAAAACATATATATGAAAGGTCAGAAAACACTGGAGAAAGAGACACACAGAGAGAGAGAGAGGAGGCAACAAAACAAACAAAAGAGCAAGAAACAGCAGAAGGAACACCAAGGCCAGAGGATGACGGGGTGCTCCACAGTAGAGCAGATAATCCCAAAAGGACTGCAGCTAATGGAAGACCCATATCAGAGCAGAGGGAAAGGGTGAAAAAGAAAGAGTAGCAGAAGGAAACTGCTATACTGTGACCATAATTCCTCCTTGTCAGAATTAAAGGACTGAGCATTATCTGTGGTAATAACAAGCAAGGGGGAGGAGAATAGTTGGTAGTGAAGGAGTGAAGCTGAGCCTAAGAATAGGGGAGGAAGGATACCTCCTTAAGTGTGTAACTGTTCGTTTCTCTTTATTTTTCTTTCACTATTCCCTAATCCGTACTCAAATATTTATATTAATTGGCAATAAATCAAGTTAAATTTCCCAAAGTTAAATCTGTTTCACCTGTATTAGTAACTGATAACTGAATTCCCTTTCTTTTTTTTTTAGACACACGATTCTTCTTGCTCTCTCATCTCTTGCCCATATCACTGGGTGGGGGGAGTCAGCAAATGGCTGTGTGGATGCTTGACTGTGAGCCAAGGCCAACCCACTACAGATGCATTATCCATCAAGATGACAAAATTCAATTTTGTCTGTGCTCTGTAGAAACCTAAAATTGGTTCAATATAATGTTCAATTACGGTATCTCCCATGTGGTACCAAGATATTTGTGATTCAAGTCTTTCTTATAGAGGAAATGCTCTTAAATTTATATATTTCAGAAGGAGAAATTGAAAACTATTCTTATTTCAATGTTTCTGTGGTGAGGAAGAGATGAAGATCATACTTCAGTGTGATTACTCTGGGAGCAATGGAGTTATTCAAGACCTGACCACAATATTACTCAGTTTGGAATATGAGACAAACTACTCTGTTATAACAAAGCCACATCACGAAAAAGTAGTATGTTCATGTAAAACACGGGACTAAGCCAACTTCTCCATTAAGGAAGTTAAAGAAAGAAAACCTAAGGAGTGAAAATCTCCCTCCTATATCTAAAATAGTCTTCACCGTACCTCCCAGGTACTGGAATATACTCAGAATCATGAAAGTACCCTTTCAAATTCGACTGCAGCATGTGATAAATGCCAAGATTTTAATGGTGTATGCTGGCAGAAAATCTAATATTGTCTTATTTATAATTAAAATTTATCAGTAAGGAAGATGTGAAAATTACGAGACCATGAGCAAGCAGCTGAAGTATATGGTCTTTTTTCTTGCCAAGTAAAATACCAATATTAGATTATCTCCCATCACCAGTGTTATATAGATGCTTTATATTAAAATCTTGCACAGTATCTGAGCCCGAGAACATGTAGATATCACACTGTCTGTCTTGAAGAATTTGTTCCCTAGATGAGTCAAATATTTAGCAATAGATGGAAAACTGCATTGAAATTACTTCTTTTTCAGCACATGGTAAATCGGTGGTGGAAACAGTATTAAAATTTGGATCTTGTAAGTCCATATCACCCAATCTCAAGAAGTTGTGCTTCCACCTTACATAGGGTTAATCTGACAAGTTTTGGTGTGAGAAACACACAATTACCTCAGCCTTATTCAGTTCTTTCCTTCTTCTAAGAGCAGAAGCTGATCTGCTGACTTGTACTATTAGATTTTTTGATGTGGGCACCTTTTCCCAATAAACTTCACTGTGTCTACCAGTGCATTTTACACAGGCTACTAAACATCCATCAGATGGAAATGATTCACAGTCTTTACTGATTAGGTCATATTTGAGCCAGTGACCTAGAGCTGAAAAGTAATGACAGCTTAAATTGCTTTCTACTCTACTGCAAACAGCCATATGCTGAAACACAGTTGAAATATGCAATTTAGGATACTTCAGGTTTATAACAAAGAGTTATCTGTTGCAACTTTAATTCCAGTCAAAGTAAAATCTTTGACAGTTCACTAACTAACCAAATATAGTTATGGGGAACTGGAAGTGCAGGCATTTACATACAAAAATCAACAATGATTTTGTGGGTTTTTTCAACAGCTGCAGAGTTTTGTTGGCATACCAAATGCTTCATTTCATCTTCACTAAGTTTGTTGATGTTAATATCTAGAGGCAGAAGAAAAATCTGTGAAAAAATTACAAGAAATGTTGTTGCAGTTGCAGCATTCTTGGTATAATCAAGTCTGCTTTGTGTGTTTTGAAGTATTCTCAAATCAGGGTTTTATGGTTTTGTTTTTCTTTAGCTGATTCTTTCACATACTGAAATATTTGATAACTGGCAGCAAATGTTATTAACCAAAGTATCATAATTGTTGTTAATAGTGGCTTTCTAGATGTTATCCATTGTAAATCAAAGTGGAAGGTGATGTGATTGCAGTAATAAACTCTAGGAAATCAATATAGCACCTTCCATACTCCAGAAGGAGAATTCCTGGGTCTCATGTATTATATTCTCCAGATAAAATGGCAATAGATCTTCAAAGAAATAGCTAGTTTTCTGCCCTTCATTTATAGCATGTATTCAAATCTGATTTGCATTCAAGATAACACATGAATTTTCCCTTATATCACTTCCAAGGGTATTGAGAGAAAGTAAATTTGGTTCAGTTTTATGCAGACATGAATATAAAGCACAGCTGTACTTGACACTTCATTGTTCTCTTACTGAAAATATTCTTATGGTGTTTTTTCAAGAGATTTTTTTATGCCAGCTGCAGTCTTCATACTATTTTCAGTAAGAATTTTTAAAAAAATGAAACCAGACAGAACAACAGAAACCAAGTTTTAGCCCTGCAACGGTGTATTCTGTGAATGTAAAATGGAAGTCTTGTTGCTGTCTTCATTCACATTTTAGCATTGGTAACTTCATTTGCTCTAACAAACCAGACCAAAAAAATACTCCTTATCTAAAAATGTTGGCTATATTCCCTGGTACACTGTTGATATGGGTGTAGAAATACATTTTTGTGCAATCACTGACATGCTAAATTGACCAGCCTAAACTTCCCAAGATTATCCTTGTTTAGATGTAACAGTCAGGAGTAGCCTCCTCTAGTTATCAGGGTCTTCCAATGATGGCAGAGCAACCTTACAATGATATCAAGCCAGCTCCCTGTTGAATATATTTCTTCTTGCTGGATGGACAAGTGTATGTCCAAATTGTTTAGATGCTCCCTATTCAACCCTTCTCTACTGTAGACAATATTTCATTAGCTCACACTGCACTGCCAAGCTCAACAACATGGAAGGCATGAGGACATAAAGCAACAAGCATTGAGTGCAATGTTCTGTCTTATGCACTTTATCCCACTGAGTACTGTGAGCATCCTTAGGCTTCCCTTTGTTGCTTATGTATTTAGAGCAGCCCTCAACCCTTTGTAAGTCATGATCTTTCCTTGTACTAATTGTTGATCCTGGGAAAGAGGCCACCAGCTCACAACACAGATGGCTGCATCAAGATGTCCTGGTAGGGCCCAGTCATCCTACTCCTTTAGTAGCAGACACAGTAGCAACAGTCCTTGAGCAAGCTGTAGAAGGTTCAACAGTATACAAAGATGTGGCCATTCCTGTGACCCTGTCCATGAGTACAATGTTGCATCATAATTGACCAAAGACATACTTGAGTTGTCCATGCCAAAATTAAGCACCATTTATTGGATTTGCACGGCCAGGTTTTGGTAGCAGGGGAGATCCAGGGCTGGCTTCTGTGAGAAGATGCCAAAGGTTCCCCCATGCCCAGCAGAGCCAATGCCAGACTCACCGCTGGCCAAGGCTAAGCCAATCAGGAATGATAGTAACACCTCTGTAATAATATATTTAAGAAGGAAAAAAAGCTATGGCACAGATGTAATTGCAGCCAGAGAAGAGCAGAGTGGGAATATGTGAGAGGAACAACTGTGCAGATGCCAAGGTCAGTGGGGAGGAGGTGATCCAAGCACCAGAGTGGAGACTTCCCTGAAGCCCATGGTGAAGAACATGGTGAAGCAGGATGTTTCCCTGCAGTCCATGGAGGTCAGCAGGGATGCAGAGATCCACATGCAGCCCATTGAGAAGAACTACTCCAGAGCAGGTGGATGCCCGAAAGAGGTCTGTGACACCATGGGAGGCCTGTACTGGAACAGGGTCCCAGCAAGGACCTGTCCATCACTGGAGCAGGTTTTCTGGGTAGGATTTGTGACCCTGTGAGGAAGCCAAGCTGGAGCAGCCTGTGTCTGAAGGACTGCACCCCATGGAAAAATGACCCATGTTGGAGCAGTTCATGGAGAACTATTGCCCATGGGATGGACTCACGTTGGAGAAGTTTGTGAAGGACTGACTCCTGTGGGAGGGTGGAAGGGTGGGAGGGTGGAAGGGTGGGAGGGACCCCACCCTGGAGTGGGGAAAAGACTCCTCTCCCCGAGCAGTGGCAGGAAAAACATATGATGAACTGATTATAACCCCCATTCCCCATCTTCCTGTGCTGCTGCAGTGGAAGAGATAGAGCTTGGGAAGGAGGGAGGGGAGAGGAGAAGGTATTTTCAGAATTTGTTTTACTTCTCATTATTCTGCTCTGATTTTATTAGTAATAAACTCAAGTTGCGTTTGCTTTTCCCATGGCGGTATTTTGGTGAGTGATCTCTCACAGTTCTTAGCTCAACTCATGAAGCTTTCATCATATGCTCTCTCCTCTGTCCACTTGTGGAGGGGAGTGATAGAGCAGTTTTAATGGGTGCCTGGCATCCAGCCAGGGTCAACCCACTACACACTTAAATGAAGTTGCCATAGGCACATCACTGATTAGCTAAATCAGGTGATTCAGGGAGAAAAGCGCAGAACAAAGGAACTTGGAGTGCAGAGAGGCACCCTAACAATAGGATTTTGTCCTCTGAGGAACAAGAGTATCAACCTGACTGTAACAGATTATGATGCACTTTGGAGATAAGAGTTTCATATATTTAGCTTGTGAAATCTGTAATTATGTCCATACAATATCCCCTGTGATCACCAAAGGCCTGGAAGATCAGGACTTTATATCCTTTCTAATTGTCTAATTGCAATAATCGTAAGCACTGATGTTGGGCATGGTACAGATTAAGGTCTCTTCCCTCAGACTTCCTTGATGACAAAATAAAAATAAAAATAAAATAATAATAAAAAAACCTAAAAACAAAACAAAAAAAAAAAAAACAAAGAAACAACCCACCAAACAACTCTCTTTTCTGCTTCCTAACTAGGAAGGAGTGATTCCTACTACCTTAAGTTTAACACTGAAGTTTCCCAGGCACCTAACATTTCCTCTTCAGCACAAGCCTGGAAGTGTCTTGGCAGACTGCTGCCTCTATTGTCATGTGCTCTCACACGCAAATATATTCTAAAAATGAGACCTCTTCTCTCTAATCTATAAGTGTTTCACTGGCATGCCCTGCGTCACAGAATCGCAGAATGGTTTGGGTTGGAAGAAACCTTAAAGATCATCTAGTTCCAAACCCCCTGCCATGGGAGGTAGTGCCACCCACTAGATCAAGTTTCCTAGGACCCAATCCAACCTCACCTTGGTTGGTTGAATGCAACCAGAGTTGGTCACACACAAAACAGGTCTTTGTCATCAAAGTTTTGCTTGCTCAAGACAGCTCCTTCTTCCCAAGCACCAGTGTCACAACACTGGCACAACGCAGTGCATGAAAAAGGCAAAACTCAGAAGTAGAAACAATGACAGTTAACATGTTAGTAACATCTTATGTAGCCATACTGAAAGAGATTATCACACCAGAATGTTTAAAAGATCGTCTGTATTGGTAAGAACAGAGGACCAACATCATTAGTTTTGTACAAACAAATACAGCAGAAACATTATCAATAAAAGCAGTATCTTCAACAAAATCATACATATTTAATAAAAGTCGTCTTCTGTTCTCCCTGTCCTACTTCCACTGCCATCAGTGGAAACTCTTACTGTTGCCTCTGCATTTGTCTGAATGGTAGCTAATCAGAGAATATCCCTGAAACTGAGCATTCAGTTTGACAGTCTTACTTATGAATATGTTTCTCAGATGCTGAAACCCCACAGAGACTTGTATTTTAGTATGAGTCACATTTCATCACAGTGTGTTAATTTAGTTATTCGTTTCCATTGAGGGATTGTCTTATAGAGCACGTCAATGGAAGCCTTATTGTTTCCAAAAGAATATTATGTCATCTTAATGCAGTTTAGATCCAGTGCCTGCAGCTGCCTTCTGTTTAAGACTTGTTTCATTTAAGTTTATAACATTCTGAGAGACTTAATTCCCATTCATAGCTGTTTGGATCTAGGTCTTTAGTTTTATTATTGATGTGATGCAGCATGAGTTATCCCTCTAAAAGCTGTTCTCAGCTGAATGGTTAAGCAAAACATCAATCCGGCCCCAGGGCTCAAAGCTAATCTTTCAGCTCATTACATTTTAAAGATTGCAAACAGTCAGAAGGCCTGGAATTTATGTAACTTGGGCTATATACAGTAAAAGCATGTAAAAGTTATACAACTTAATGTTCATATCAGATGTTGAAAAATAATAGGTATATCAGACACAGAAACATAACAAAAATGTCTCAGAGGAGAACTTAAGGTTATCCATTGACGAAACACATACAAAGAGCGATGTATTTTCACATGTAATTAATTCTCTCACCATTTCAAAATTAAATGCATATTTTTCCACTATTTAAATTTCATAATTGCATTCTCATAAGTACTTTAATAATGCTCTCAAATCTTTCCAAGTTTAAATTGAGTTGATGAACAGGCTAATTAATTTTACTGTCCTCATTATGGGAACATCAAAGTTCCTATTTACCTGGGCTGTTATAGCTTGACTGTAGAAGAGCATTACAACTAACACCAAGATTTTATCATAGAAATATGTAAGAAAGTACACAGTTGTATTTCTAAGTAGAAAGAGAAATATTATGCCAATTCATAAAAAGAACAAGAATCACATTCCCATAACTTTGTTTTAACCTCTTAGGATATATTGTAAGGTATGCACTCAGTGAATAGAATTGCCCTATCAAAGTAATCCAGAGTTTCGGTATTTAAAGAACAGATATCCCATTTTTTAAGATGTGAGAAGAATGAAGACATTCCTGTGAGGTCCTCCAGGCTGTTATTACAGGGGCCAAGTCAGAAGTTCCTAAGCATTCTTTCTGATCTTAAATTCTATAAATCCCAGTCTGAAAACCTCCATGCTTATGAAAGTATGGAATTTTTAAAAGCACCTTTTTCTCTTTTTCTTCTTCTTTTATTTTTCCTTTTCTTATTTTTCTCTTTTTCTTCCTCCACTTCCTCTTCCTCTTTCTTCTTTTCATCTTCTTTGTCTTCTTTGTCTTCTTCCTCTGCAGCCATGTTATTTTATAAATCATCTCCTGTGAAACTGTGGCATGACATTGTGGCCCACCAAAACAGCCAAAACCTGATCCACCAGATGCTGCCAATCGATGAACTACACAAGGCATTCTCTATTTTAAAAAGAGCTGGCATACACCTCAGATGCAGTACAGCACTATTATCTCTCCAGTGCTAGGCATGCTCTTGGCCTGGGATAGCTCACATCCCAGCAAACAGGCTATCGCACTCATACCTGGACTGCTTCATGCCACCTGAATCTCAAGCACAGGAGGACAAGCAGCAGGAGATTGGGATGCAGAGGAGTCAGAATGACAGTGTATGAGATGGACGAAGGAATCATTTTATATTTGCTCAAGTGAATATAATTCCTCTATTTTTTTTTTGTTCACTTTTCAAATGACACTAATATAGTCATTCTACTGAATTTTGAGCTCTTAACAAGGGTTAAATTAAGACTATCAAGGATCCAGGATGGATTTTCCTCAATGGAAAATAAAAGGCTTCTACAGAGAGCAACTCAATCCACCTGAAATCCAAGTTAGTTCCCCAGATTCTGCCACTATGTTAAGATCTATTACCACAGAGCCTCTTCTTCTGGAATAGGAAGTTTTCTGCTTCAGTGAGACCACTCCTAACAATAAGTAAAGGATTTAGTAACGGATGTTATGGTTGTCAAGACTTCCAGACTTTTACTGGCTGTTTGTCATTATGTTCACCTACTCACAAGCAGAAAGCGCAAAATTTAAAAAGATTTCATTTAAAATATGATTATTATAGAATACTTTATTCCCTGGATATCCATGGAGAAAATGCTTTTCAGTTTTTAAGTTTATCAATAGATTTCCCCATTGAAGTCAGCCTCATGGAAAACAGATCTCCACCTCTTACTTACATTAAAATCATTTTCAGAGGGATTAAAAGCAGTTCTTTAATCATTCAGCTTTTTTTAGATACCTGAGGAGAAGAGTTTTGGACTTATGACCTGACTCTATTCCCACTGAAGTTAATGGGAGATTTGCCATTAATTTCCAGAGGAAGAGGATGAGGCCCCAATCTTTTGAGAAAATGATGCAGTAGTGCTTAATGAATCGTGCAGACCTCCTCAGTTGAAAATACCTTTGTGGTTCCAAGTTTCCACCTACCTTTCATGGATAAACATGGACATTTAGTTCCCTCTTTCAAATTGTTTCCAACTAACATTTGCAACACAGTCATATTCCCTTTTTGTCTTCTGTTAAAAAAAAGAAATACTTAACATGTTCCATGATATTATGAAATGCCAAGGAATCATTCCAGCAAGTAAAATTTCATACATCTATCTGGCTAGGAAGAATAAATAATGACCTTTTCCACCATGCCAGCAAATATAAAATCTTCATATTTCCACAAGCACAACTTAATGGACATCTGAGATGTCTGATTCACTTATGATTTAAGCACTGTTTATAGGAGTTGACCAAGGAATTTACTTGATATCACTGAGGAATGCAAAACACATGAGTAAATTATACAATGCAGATACCCAAATGCAACTAACCAGGAGTGAAAAGAGGCACATTTACACTAAAAAAGTAAACCTTTGCATACACATCCACTTCTATGCAATCATGCAGTCCATCACTTGACACCAATTCTGCAGTTTTTCAGTTAACATAGCGCAATATCACGTAGGAAGTCTGAACCTAACTTATGTCTCCTGTTGATATTACTCCCTTTCCATTATTCTCTGTCTCTGTGTGTTGTACCTTTGTTTACTTTACAACTGCTATCAAACACAGACCTCACTTCATGCTACGACTGCTGTTTTCATGGGGAGCACTGGTCCCTTTTCCAAAATAGGCATCTAGAGCCAATAGAGGTTTTTTGCTTTTCTGACAAGTACTGCCACAGAAGAGTTTGGAGTGGTATGTGCCACATTTGCCAAGATTTAGCAAATATCACTAAATACTCTTATCTACACATGGGAAACAATGGACACAAAATTATATTTCTATGCTGAACAGGACATTTAAGATACTTTAGTGTACCCATAGTGCTTCCCTTCAGTCACCACAGGTACCTCCAATGACAGCTCAATCCAATCTGTTGCAGATGGTTGTCAATAGCTGAAATGAATTAACCTCTGGAAATGCCTATCTCACTCTAATGCCTCCAGTTCCATTTAAATTAATAAAGTCATTAAAGCCAGTGTATCTGGTCAACCTCTGGCATGCAATTGTCCAAACTGTCTGTTAGCAGAATCGTTGATGTAGTTTTGACCTGGGTCAACTAGCACTCTCCAAAACAAAGTCTGGGTGTATTTCAGGAGCTAGCCAGGGACACTTACCAATACTGACAAAAATAAAAAAGGGTCTGTTTCAATTTATTTACTGGAATAGATATAGCTTACATAACCAGTTTAAATCATGTATTTATAATTAGACATGGCTCTAGACTAGGGAAGATGAATCCCATCCAGTATGACTAAAATGTTCATAGCTGTCCAGTGCCTGCAGATATTCTATTAAGGACAAGAACTTTGTTCCTGCATTTCCAGATAGTATCAAGGGTTACTACTTCAAAATCTTTTGGACCCTAAAATGACTATTAATAGCATTTTTCAGTCTCAGAATTTTCCTCATTGCACCAACTGCTACACAAAACAAGATCTAACAGAAAGCTTCTCAAATACTTTGAATAAAACAAAGAACAGGAAAAGATAGGGGGAAGGTTGGATATAAACTGATACAATATGAGTAATGTGGTCATTTCAGTTAAGCAGTGTACGTTTTATAGAGTTACAAAATTGTTTGGGTTTGAAGGGACCTTTAAGATCATCTAGTCCATCACTTAGTCTGGCGGTGGGCAGGGACACCTTCCACTAGACCAGGTTGCTCGAATCCTCAACCAACTTGACCTCGAACACTTTCAGAGATGAAGCATCCACAACTTCTCTGGGCAACCTGTTCCAGTGTCTCACCACCCTCACAGCAAAAAATTTCTTCCTTATCTTCAGTCTAAATTTATCCCCTTTCAATTTAAAACTATTGCCTCTTGCTGGATATGTCAATATAAAATCTCTCTTCATCTTTCTTTTAAGCTCTTTTAATATTAAAGCTCACAATAATGTCTTCCAAAACCTTCTCTTCTTCAGGCTGAACAATCTCATCTCTCAGCCTTTCCTCACAGGAGAGGTGCTTCAGCCCCCTAACCATTTTCATTGCCCTCCTCTGGACCTGCCCTCAGAGGTTCATGTCTTTCTTGTACTGGGAATCACATTTTGAAATATTAGTCTATTGCATCTTTCATAATTGTCTAGTACTGATATACAATTTTGCTCTAAAACAGATATGCCATGATACATACCAGACACAATACCATGATGCATAAACAGGCCTGCCATGATTAAGACATTTTCTTAAGGACTTCAGACAGTCATTGGAAGTGAAGCAGGATGAATGGAAGCTGCTGTGACTAAAGAAAAATCTTCATATTCATTCTTATATTAAAGATTGTCATGCAACATGACAGATAGCATATAAAAACAACACGAGCAATGTGTTTTCCCTTACAGTCTCTAACACTAGCCTTAAATACATGATTTCCTCCATAGTGATTTCTCAAATGCATTAGGCAATCTGGATGTAATTCGTTTGACTTGTATTTTGCAGGGTCGTATTCTCCCATGTTACTGCCTTGCCATAAAGGAATTTCATAAAGAGCATCCCAGAACACAGGCAGATTTCAGAAGGAAATTTTTTCAAAGCAGTAAGCTGGCTGCTTAATATGGCCTATTATATGGAACATAGTCAAAAGGTACAAACAATCTGCACGTCTAGCCTGAGTTAAGTGGAGAATGGGACTTGTTTCATGGTCAAATACTTAGACTCTCTGGAACAATTTGTTTGATTCCTGGAAGAGCTGACTTGGACGCTGAGATTTCCAAGGTTCCAGTGGATGCCATGGAACTCACTGTGGGAGCGGCTGCAGCTTGCTAGCCAAAAAAATTAAAAACCTGAAGTCCTCTTACTTGTGGTGAACTTTACACACTGTGGCAGGTTTCTCATGATTCCGATGAGTCATGACATATGGCCAAAACGTACTTGTAGTCAGTTGTACAAAGTATGTCATTGTGGTTATTTGACTACTTCTGTCACTCCAGCTGTAGCTGCAGGTAAAAGGTCTTGGAGATTAGTTATAAAATATGCCTTAAGATGACCTGGGATAAAAAAATTTCAAGTGATTCAACACTCAAAGGCATCAGTACAAAATGTCCCGTAAACTTAACAGGGGTTTTAGCTCAGGCCCTGCTGGAACATACTTTACTAAATGGGCAGAAATAGTCAGCAGTCAGGAGGTGATTATCATCTTTACATAAACCTTACATCTGACTGCTGGGAGTAGGAATTCCAGCTGGGAATGTTCAAGCCACTGCCTGTGTTGAAGTTATGTCATCAATAATGCAACTCTTGGCTGGAGTAATTTCAAATAATAAAAGTTTCTGTAGTTTATAAAACTGGGTTTTAGATATATAGAAGGCAGTCCAATGTCTCGGTATTGCTCTTTAAATATAATTTCTCAGTCTAAGACAGAATTAGGGGCCAAATTCACTGTGTAGCTTCAACTCAGATTCTAGCAATGCAGTTTTAAGTTCTGCACAGGATTGAGTAGCCATCTAAATACACTGGTCTTGAGTAGTATACAGTTTAATTCACACACAACCCTGCAAGGAATGGCAATCGACCAGCACAGAGTGAACGACCATAAATAAGCCAGAATATTTCATTTGTTTCTTTTTTTATAAATGTCAGGAGGGATATTGGGGAATTTTATTAGAAAGGCAGCTGGAAAAAGAAATGCATCAGGTGAAATTAAAAAGAGCAGAATGATGCTTCAGAATGCCTCATAATTCATCGTAAAGTTTAAACCAAGCAGAGAAGCAACATGTGATGAGTCTCAGAGTCACTTGTGGGAAAAATCGAGAGCCAATGAAAGTATAAAATGTGCTCTTCTTGCCCTATAGGAGCAGCAGCATCCTAAAACTGTCACTTCTTGGGGTTATGGTGCTCAGCTACCAGTGCAGCTGCAGCATATACAACTCTCTGTTGTATGTATTTCTGTTGAAGTTCCAACTTTCTGAGCTTACAAGCAAATGTAGCACATTGTGACTCATAATCTATTGCACAGTGACTATGGAGAGCTGAGATTTATTATTATTCAAGTTCTGGATGTAAAGGAAGCAGTGCTAGGGCATGGGCTTGAATGATGGTATCCAGAAATCTACCCTTCTTGTTTGTTGGCATGACTGGCACATTTTTAGACAGTCAATGGTCTTTCAGTCTTTTTTCAGGCACTGGCATGCACAAGGAACCCTTCCAGCAGGTGAGTTGTTATTTCAGTGAGGAGAGCAAAAAGAATGAGAGACTTTAATGGCATTGGCAAGGCTA
>WEIV01005449.1:2382-17687 GCA_013390005.1 Calyptomena viridis | reverse complement strand
AGAACAAAGTCAGATCATATTTGTGTAAATATTTGATGGCTTTTAGTAAAATAATTTTTTAAGTATTGCTGTATTTTAGTCTTTCAAAAGAGTCAATAAAAGAAAAGCCTGTTCATCCACCTGAAGAGAGCTTGTACAAATGTGATTGCTTTTTGAGAACATAGACCAGAATACAACTGTTTTCAAATACTTCTGGAGAATAACTGACAAACAAAAAGGGTGCTTCACAGTGCTCCACAGCTGACAAATTATTTCATCAGCTATGGTGCTTAACCTTTTAAGTCTGTTGCATGTTCTTTCAAGAAAAAAGCAGTGGCTAGGTTTGTCAGAGTTAACCAAAACTCTGGATTGTAGANNAGTTACCCAAAACTTTGGATTGTACAGTATTTAGGTGGTTTACATAAGCCCTTTAAGAAGACCTGAATGTCAAACACGTCCTCAAAAACTTCTGAAAAAATGTCTTATAAGGAAGTAACCACAGTTGGGGACTTCGGAAGTCCTGATCAGTTTTCATGCCTTCTCTAAGATCTACCAGTTATTCATTTCTTTGCAACTGGGTAATTTATTTCATTCTAGAATGAGATGTGTAGATGTAAATGCTATATACATGCAAAGAAACCTCTCTGATTCAAGATCCTACACAACCTCATTTGGACAATCTTCTGTAAATCATTGCAGCTTAGTTGGATAAATACGGCTTTAGAAGTCAAATGTTCAGCACCTTGGCTTGAAAAGAATGTCCTAAGGGTAAAATATTTACATTTTCATATGAATTTGTGCTATTGGAATCAGGATTTGGTAATTTTCTACACTTTAAAAACAAAACAAAAATACATCGAAACCCCCAAATTACAAGATTTTCTTACTGGAAAAATTGTCCAGCTTTTTACCCAGAATTTACTATGTATTACGTATTTCAGAAGATGGGAAAACACATTGATTCTTTGAACATAAATTATGGTTTTAAAATATATGAAAGTATGTTGTCCTAATAAATGTTAACTTATATGAAAAAAGGGAATAAAGAACCTGAAGGCCTTATTTAGATCCAGTCTGTTATTGTAAATGATGCTGTCAATTTATTTATTTTTAATAACCTCCAGCAACAGAAGATTACTGTGATAAATGATTCATATCACTGCAATATATACCTTTCAAAATTTCTGTATCTGGTAACTAATAGGCACTTCTTGAAGGCTTCAACAGGCTCCTTAGCCAGATAACATGACTAAAAGCTGCCTCATGATTAATTTTATCTAAATGTGGTAATTATCATACTTTGAAGTANATTATTAGAGAGGATGTTAATTTTCTCATAGCTGACCAAAGGAGTAACTTCTACCACTACTCTGTGCATCCTCTTGCTCCTGTCTCACAGGATCTCCATGAACAATTTCTTAGTTGTACTGGTGAGACTAGTGAAAAAGGTATGTGAGGTATGTGAGGCTCCAAGTATGTCTCTAAAAATGTATGATTTTTATACGCCGTTAAACCCCCTGAGGCACTGACAATTATAACTGAGAAGCAATTTCTCAGTATATCTGCCCATTTGTATCTTCTTAGCAAAGATTCCAAATCTCTCAGTCATCAGAAAAAAAGTCCTACAAAAAACCGACACAAAAATGCTACCTTAAGTGAAAAGTGACTGAGCAGCCTAGTTAAGTTTTCCTGGTAGACTTCCGGGCCATGATGCATTTTGATATAGCTATGTGATTTAAATTTTATTTAAATCAACCAGGGACAGATTTTGCCTACTTTTACATGGTCTATATGCAGGACTGATTGAGTTTCTCCGGGTTCAAAAGGCATTAGGTAGGAAGGCCTCCAAACTAGCCCTCAATTGTATGATTGTCAGCAATTGTAAGAATAGAGTGCTTTTCATTACATCTCTGTACTTAGGCACCTACCACACCTTCCCTTGCTTTTATGCAACCTTACAATGTGCATATGGTAAGCAACCATAGTTCAGCTAATACATGTAAACCATGGTAACTCAGTAACATGTCAAATCTCACGGATTACTACACGGAAATGAAAAAAAAAATTGTTCATGTTCATACAGATTTTGTTGTATCTACACTTAGGGTTGCAATAGTGTAACCATGAAAGAAACAAAAGTGAACTTAGTCACTGTATCATTTAAACGCTCTTTGCAGCAAATAAACTGTTTCATCTCTAACTGCAGTTTTCTATCTACCTATATCCTTCCTATGTTTTATGTATATGTGTTTTTTTTTTCTTTTTTTGTCTTACAGATAAGAAAGAAGCTGCTGTGTCCAAAGAACTCAAAAGTAAGAAACTACTATTTCTTTTATATGCCAGGTAGTTTCAAAGAGTACATTTCAATAATCAAAAAATAATACCTATTGAATTATTGAAAATACAAAGAAAGCAGCTAACCATTTATAATTGAAAAATGATGTGTTTAGACTTGAGCTGCCTTTTACTTTCTAAATCAAATCTTATCTTCACATTCCTTTTTGTGACTGACAGTTTTGCCTTCCCTTCTTCCCTGTAACTGTCTTCGAAACCAAAATTTCATAGGGAAGGAAATGTCAAATTGAGGTCTCAGCTCTGAACTCTCAGTTGCAGAAATTTTTATGAATGGGTTGGGAAGGCTGAGAATTCAACATGCTGAGGACCACCAAATTTACCTTCAGCAACTGAATGAATGCAAATGCAAAACAATATTTAGTTACTTCTGATTCCAAGAGAGACTTTGGAAGAGAGATAGGAGATGGGCTCATCTGAAAAAATAACCACAAAATGCTCTGAGAATGTGGTATCATTAACATGGGAACACTTCAGTCTTCCATTTCCACAAATTTGCAAGCATCAATACCTCAATATAGTAAGGATAGTAAGACACTTTATCTGATAAGACTTCATCTGTTCAGCTCTCTGTTCTGAAAGTATGGTATATAGGAAAAATTAGGAAAACTATGGGGCTTTAAAATCTCATTCAAATTAATGACTACAGAATGCACTGAATCTCATCTCCATGGGATCTTTTCTGACTTGTATGGTAGAATAATATCCTATCATCCTCAGTTTTGCAGCAATTTATTAAAAGATTTCTTTTGGCAATCAAGACAAGCTTATACATTGGTTTCTTACTCAAATTTTGCAGAAATATTGAACAAAAGATTCAATAGACTTACTCTACATGTAATGTTCTGTTAGTGAAATTTCTGCCTTTTTGCAAGCAAGTCTTAAAGGATCTACTAATTTGGGCACATGATTCCTCATAGCAGCCTTCCAGTGCCCAAAGATGGCCTACATGAGAGCTGGAGAGGGACTTGTCATAAAGGTATGCAATGACGGGACAAGGGGTATTGACTTTAAACTGAAAAAGAGCAGGTTTAGATTAGATATCAGGAAGAAACTCTTTACTCTGAGGTGGTGAGTCACTGGCACAGTTGTCCAGAGATGTAGAAGCCTCATCCCTGGAAGTGTTCGTGACCAGGTTGGATGGGGCCTTGAGCAATCTGCTCTAATGGAAGATATCTCTGCCAGTGATAAGGGGGTTGGAAGCTCCCAACTCAAACCATTCTATGGTTCATTGCATGGGAGAATTCTCCAGCAGCAGTCAGTCACAGCAAAACCTCCCAGCTCCATCATGAAATTTGCAGCTGAAACCAGTTCATATAAAGATGTAGAATCATTAGCACTTAAATAATTTGTGAATTATGAACCGAAAAGCATATGTTAGCAAAAGAAAGTTTAAAACATTCATCACTTTGTTCCAATGCTACTGAAAAGTTACATTAAAAATTAAATAAATTACAGAAATTTTTGATCATACATATCCTTAATTTTATTTTTTCTCAGTTAAAATTATTTCAGTTGCTCAGGAATTAAATATTTTAAATGAAAATATAAATGTCTGTAGAATAAAAAGAATCCTAACTTAGTTTTTTTTCACAGATGTTATGAACTAAAAGTAAAAAAACTCTCACTGTCCACCATACTGTAGTTGAGACTCTTGCAATTCTGTATTAAGTCCATCTTGACACTTGTAAAACACGTGTGTTGGATCTCTTACTTCTTCTATGAGAACAGGCACTTAGGAAAGGAATACTAAACAAATTCTTCTTCAACATCTTCTACATATTTCCCTGAAGGAGGGGGGAACACCCCAAGTAATTACAATGCTGTGATGATAATTATCTGCTGCAGGCTTTTAAATGGATGGAAACAAAACAATCCCACACATGGAAAGTATATTTTGTTTTCATTCTGTTTCACAAGACAATCTATGCATCTTTTATGAACTTCTCAAAAGACTGGAGGGAAGAACTCTAAATTAGATTCCTGATTTAGGCATGTTCTCTTTGTAGTAATGCAGAGACAGATGTGAAAGATTAACTAACATTTTTTTGGCATTCTGTAATTCATCTTGTGATTAAAATGACTAGCTATTTCCTCTCAAAATATGGAAATGTGAATTTTAATTTAGAGGACCTTCTAGGTGATACAAAAAATCCTTTATGACAGTAGTGGAGTTTAGCTTATTGATATTTGTTAAATCATTGTGGTTTAAGTACAGTCTGTTTTGGTAGTTCCTGAGGATAAAAGCAATTAACTAAACACTAGTAAAGAGTAAAAAAATTTAGCAGATTACTTAGATTCTTCTATCTAGGGCTGAGATTCCCCAAATCGACTAGGGAAGGCACATACCCTTCATCATTGGTACCTTCATTCTGCAAGGACATCTTCTACCAGTAAAGAGAATATAGTACAAGTGCTTCATGAAAAGACCAAGAACAGACCTGAGAGGGCCTGTTTCTCTACTAGAAGAATACAGCAGTTGCTCTTTCAAGTGCAGGTTCAAACACAAAAATGTTCTCCCAATGCTCTTCCATTCCTCAGGATGGAGAGAGATTCCCAGTGTAGCCAAGTCTGTGGAGCACTTTGCGAGAAGCAGACCAATTTCACCTTTTCTAATCAGGAGGAGATTCAAATTAGTGGAAAGGATGCCACTCTGAATAGCTGTGAAATCTCCTGAAGCACCACTACTCAATTCACAGGAGTGAATCCTCAGCAGTTGGCATATGCTGGTTCAGGACCTTCTGCTCTCATAGCTGCAAGATCAGATGCAGAGGCTTCCAGCACACAACTTCTGCCAGAGTAGTGAGGCCATGCCAGAACCTCTAAATACCTCCTTTCCACTGCTTTGCCAGTAAATATTTAATTACTAGGAAGAAAAAGCTAAAATAAGTGATTCAGTACCTAACAACCAGAGCTTACTAGCCCTTCAGCTGGTTATTTTATTGTTGCCTTTGTGTTTATTGAAGATAACTCACTCTTCTCCCTCTGAGTATTCTCTTTATTTAACTCTTCAGTGAAAAAACTGCTACAGGCTGTACTTCATTGGAAGCCTTTCCTCAGAATTCTGTAGGGTTTTTTAAATACAATACTTTATAATAATTGGTTTAATTTGTTCTGTTTTTTTTTCTTTTATATTTTTAAGAGCAAGCAAGAGCTCCTGCAGTCAATCCAGCCATCAAAAAAGCAGCAACACCAGGTAAAGGAGAAAAATGTTCGCATACACTGTATTTCTTGTACTCTTGAACCAATTTATTGCATCATAGCACCATCTACTGGATTGCACAAAAGCCACAGTTTGGTTTTGGTTTTGGGGTGTTCTTGTCTGTTTGCTTTAAATTACTGTGATAATTTGTATGTGAAATTTTTGCTAAGAACAAAAGTATTTAGCATTGATTTATAACATTGTGTTTACTTCTTGTCCTCCCATGGCAGCTATGAGGTGCCATATTGGGCCTGTATTCTGCAGGGCTTGAGATAAAAAAAAAAATTAATCTGAATGTAAAGACTGATTCTAACAGCAATATTTGCAGAAATTAGTTTCCATGTAAAGCTATATTCGAGCCCTTTGAGAAGAGGATCTGATTTTTCAAAATGCTGCTCTTTCAATAGGTTTTCAAAATTGAGCTCTTAGATAATCATAAATATGCACTGAAAAGACAAACAAATGTTTTTTAACAAAATAAGGGCATAAGTTCCTTTCTGAATTTATTAGATTGTAAAAATCTACTACTTTTTGTTTATTTCTGATCTCATCTTCTTCACAGCCATCTTCAAAAATGCCACATATAATTTTTGCTTGATTAAATAAACCCCAATATAATTAATAACATTCTGAATATCCATTATATTTGTAGTTTGGCTACATCTTATACTGATTATCAAAAAATCCCCTAAGGAATTTCCCTGTGGATATGCGGTCAGTATAAAACCATAATATTATTCTAGCCTAAAGCACAGAATCCAATACTGCACCAGGCTCTGTGTTATTGAGATGTGCCTATTGCTGGAGTGTCCAGCCCACACTTCTGCTGCTTCTTGCCTCCAGCTAATCCCACTGCATGGATCCAGGATGTTTTCATTTCCTTTTTTTTTTTCTGGCTATCTTTCTCTAATTCAGACCATTTCAGTAGTCTATCTCAGAGATCTATTCCACTGAAAAAAGGAACAATAACTTGCACCAGTATGGATGATTGGGAATTGGTCAAGGATCACTGTAAGCCAGGAACACTTCCAGTTGCCTCTACCTCCCTACAAAGACCTTGTAGCCTGGAATCACAGCTGATGTAGACTACTGTAGCACATATTGCTCAGCTGTACCATGTACTGTGTGAGGCTGGCCTAAGAAGTACCATTTCCCCACCAATGCTCCCCGTCCTGGCCTGCTGTGTTTGTTTGACACCGTGTTCACTTGTGCTGGGAAAACAGTGTAGACTACACCACTGCCATGGCTTACAGCTCAAAACTGTCCCAGAAATGTATGTGGGTGTGTGGCAGGGCATTCAGTCTAGATTATTTCTGTAAGTCTGGATCCACACACATTTATATCCACGTAAATGATAATTTCTTAAAGCAGCTTTGTTGCCAAAGTGTGTTATAGAGCTAGACCCTCATGTGTCTCAACAGCACACTGCAGAAATCGTTATGTTAGAAGCATACGCTTATAATTAATTCATTCCACCTGCCTGCTTCCAATATTTGTGTTAATTTTTGAAAAATATTCCAATGAGTCTGTTTGTTGGCAAGAATGGTGATGACAGTAATCTGCTTAAGATAAAGAAAAGGGGAAAACTGGCTTCTTATGGAAAAATAAAATGTTTGTCTGTTCTGACACGTTTTTAATTATCAAGTTTGCCTTAAAACTGATAAGGAGCAGTAGGCTTTGACTTCTGCATTTTTGCTTCCCCTCCTGTTCTCTGAAAATCAGTTTACCATCAGAATAACTCATCATAGCAAAATATTAAATATGCTTGTTTGGCAACATCATAAGTATACTGCTGGTTATTAGCACAGTAAATTAAATACATTACCCAATTTCATATTTCATTTTCTTCCACACATCTTATTACATCACAACCTGTACCCAAGAATGCCTAAAGCTGAAGGTTAACTCCTTTTAACAGACTGAACAGACTGAGAGCACAGCTGGTCATCTTGCCATGCATCTATATCACATATGTTCCTGATCCTAATGTCACTGGTAAAGAAATTCCTGCCTAATTCAATGTGCACTATTTTTATCTTCATATATTTATACAGAGAAAGCAATGGAAGTGAATATGAAGTATGGAAGTCTATGAGAACTTCTTTATCTGGAAGCTGACAGCTGCTCTAGGGAATCTGCCTCAATGAATTTCTGTTACTTGATTTTGAAAGTGGATACTTTCAAACATCTCATTTTCTCTAGCAGGAAAAATTACCTCTCTGTCAACCATTGGAAACTGGGCTGGAGAGCCCAGTATTTGGCTGTAAAGCATAATAGTTTCATCAGTGTCAGCAAGTGATAATGCTCTGAAGGGAGAAATCAGAGTTGAAGATATTTCATTACACCAGTCTTCCTCAGTTACTCAGTCTCACGTTGTGCCCATTCCAAACCCTGCTGCCATTTCCTCTTTTTTCTCCACAGTGCATCATCTCCCCAGTTGTGCCAGGCAGGACATGTCTGAGAGTGACCTACTCTTACAAGATATCTATCATTTTTCCCTGAGGAGTGGCGCAGGTTCCTTTTGCAGGGTTTCCTCAGGCACTTCGTGTGCGTTGGGCCCAGTCAGTTCTTTGGAGGATTTCTCAGAGCCAGGGTTGTAGGTGATGAGCAGCTGCCTCATCCTGCCAGCCTTTTTCAGGACAGGAGGCTGAGAGGGAAAACTCCCTCTTCCCCTCCCAGTCCCTGTGTAGCCTCACCTGGAAAGGAGTCCCACACCTCAAAACTTACCACATCTCGCAGCTATAGCTAATTCTGCTGGATCAGTGGTCCAGCTGTCAGTGGTGGGGCACAGTTACCACACCTCAACTTGGTAAGTTTGCTGGGTCTGTTTTGTCACTGCAAGGAAAGCAAGCACATGGCAGTGCAGGACAGGGAAAGGAGCACAGGCTCAAACCACACAGAGAGCATTTGCAACTAAACGAGCAGGAGGGCGACTCTGTTACCCAGCAGGCAGCAAGGAGCCTTGGTGCCACTGAGCCCCATAGACTCCCTTAGCGGGGCTGAGGGATGGGAACAGCTCATCTGTGAGTCCCTCTCATGAGATAACCTTACATCACAGGCAAGACTCCTGCACCCTCTTTAAGGACCAGATAGTCTTTTCCTTTGATGATTCTCCTGATTCAAAAACCAGTTCTAACTTTTTTCAACACTGCAAAAATCAGACCTTAATTGCAGCTTAGAATTTCCCTGAAATGGTCTTGAAATTTTTAATTTAAATTTACAGTATGTTTAACAGATTTTGCACGTTCACTTAACTGCCTAATTACTGGTTTTTAATGCCTAATTTTCCCCATCTTCCTCTTCACACACATGCAAAAAAAAAAAATCTTATTCATTGCTTTCTTTGGTTTCATAAGAGAAACTCTTTTTGAGCACAATTTCCCCCTTGAAAATCAATGAAATTTAGTTTGGATCCGGAAAGAATGTGTGACAGACAATAGCTAATTTTGAGTGTTCAGATGTCAGCTGAATTCAATCTCTCAAACTGACTGCCAGTTGTGCTAGAATTACTATTACTTTATTATGCCTTCAATCATTCACTGTTGGCAAGAAACAGAAAGAGGACATTATATAGAAAATTATATAAGAAATGGGTTAATGGGGTAAGTATAAAACATTAAAATGCAGGCTATACTGGTCAGAGGATGTGTTGAAGAGGTTCAGATCACTCTAACTAAAGCAGGAAGAACTACTGGTTCTTCTGGTAATGGTCGGTATTTACTTAGCAGAGAAATTATTGTAATTCTTTGTTCAAGGTAAGCAACTGCAACTTAAATGGCAGCAGGAAAGCCATTGCCATAAGGTACAACTATAGATTCACAGAATCACACAGAATCACAGCATTGACTAGATTGGAAAAGACCTTTGAGATCATCAAGTCTAACCTATTACCTTACACCATCTCATCAACTAAACCATGGCACTAAGTGCCACATCCAGTCTTTTTTTAAACACTTCCAGGGATGGTGACTCCACCACCTCTCTGAGCAGCCCATTCCAATGGCAAATCACTCTTTCTGTGAAAGAGCGCTGTTCTACATACAAAGAAAAGAAATAACAACAGTTTATGGAACAGTAGGTATGCTTCAAAATGTAGGAAAGGTTTGTTAAGGAGCTGTGCTCATTGGTTATCTTTTAACAATCACTTATAGGACACGAGTACATAGAAAGAATGCTAAAACCACATAAATGTTACAAAAAGATTAATAAAATTCAGCATGTCTATTGAATGATTTACCAACACGGTAGAACAGACAAAATTATAATGGATTGTTTTTCAGATTTCTTGGACTTGGGTAACTCTCTCAGGTCATACATCAGGGATATATTTTATTCCCAGCACTACATCTCTGCATCATCCATCAACCTACCTATTCTCATCTTATGTAGATATGTGTAGTCACGTATCTTCTTGTGTAGTCAGTTCAACAGAAGAGACTTCAAAACCAGTGTAAATTTATGTTACACACCCCCCGTAAGTACTTTTGGAAAGGGGAAATGGAGAGGAATCGTTTCTTTCTCTGTTTCTCTCACAGTATCTGAACATGGCCCTGGTAGGTTTGACATCCTTGTATCTCTTCAGGATTTTATGTCACATAGTGCCTATATGTGCTCTGAAATTTCTCTTTAAAAGCAGACACTGTGCCTGGTTAGAACAACTCTGCATGTATTTCTGTCATGCAGGTGTTACCAGGAAAATTATTCTGGTAACTGGAGCAGTCTGTTCAGTTTTCTGGTCCCTGAAGTTAACCCTCTCAAACTTTTCATAACCACAGCCATCCTCAGGATTTATATTCTGGGTTTATAGTCTAATTTTTCAGGGCCAAATATTAGAGGTAACTTTTTGAATGCATAAGGACAGGATTTGTAGTTTATTTCTGTATAAAATAAATCTTCAGTCAGATAGCAGGTGTTTATGCAGCAATAAAAAAAATAATGAAACCCTACCTGTATTAATCCTGCTGTTTCAGCACCTTGGATTTGGATTCAGGATCATTCTGTAGTCCTTTTGAATCACCAATGCTTTCTTTTCAATCCATCTTAGCATAATTCTTCCTCTTTCCCATCTAAACTCTTTAGGAAGTTAAGTATCATATCTTCTCTGACTTCTTAATTTTCTTTCTGGTTTTAAAAGGATAGTTCCAGGCTTGCCTGTTTTTGAACAGTAGTTGGAAATTATCTGATCTCAGTTGCCATCAGCCTGCTGAAGGATAGGAGAAATTTGGTCTTGGTCCTCACCTTTTTGTGAGGTTTTAGCGAAGCTGACTCTGCTCCTGGTCTGCCAAGAACACACTCTACCCTCAGCAGCTAAAACCTTACTGTTATTGCAATAGTCCATCACTCAGCCACTTCTTAATATCTGCAGGGATCTATTATGTGGATGGAGAGGTATTCCACAAATCATTCCAACCCACTGACATTTTCATCCCAGCCCAAGTCTGAGAAAATATTACAGAACAGGATGTCTTAAATTGTTCACACAATTATGTAAGCTGAACCATTATCTAACTCTGAATGGGGAAGGAATAATGAATTCTTGGTTTATGTTCACAATAGACACCCTGAAAGGAGAAGAACTTTCTGACATCAGAAGATTTTACATTACAACCTTGAATTCTTTAATTATAGGATTTATTTAAATGGAGCATGAAATTATTTTACACTAAGTTATCTAATCTTAAATCCAGTTTTTATTCACTAGTTTCTTTAAATATTTTTAAGTAAATAGTCTAAAATCCAGGATACTTTTGAGACTTTTGCTAAAATGTTGCATTCCAATGTCTCATAGCTTGGCTTTTTTTTTCCTTATGGTATTCTCTGTTTCAGGATGATATAGAGTTAAAATAATTTCAAATATTTCCTTTCAGATCGCAGTGTCTGTGAAATAAAGATGCAGCCTTGTTTCTTTTTTTATTACCAGATATTTGCTATGCATCTAAATACTTTTGTATTACTAGCAAAAGGTGACACTACTTTAAGAGCAAGGTAGGGGGAGCAAGTTAACTGCAAAAAATATTTTTTTTTTCATACATGAAAGTAACAATACTGAGAATAAAAGACAGTCAAATTAAGTTCTGTTTAAATACAAATCAGAGCTAAAATGATTATTCAAGTGTGCACTTTTTATGGAAAAAGGCATTTTAAGGTGATTTGTTCTGAAGCTGGCAAACTTTCATAGGACCGAACTTTTTCATTATTTAAATGCACTTTTGGCAAGAATGGGGCAACATTTCAGCAAGGACTTAGCATATCTTTAATTCCATTTTGAATCAGCAAAGAATTCAAGGGCATGTTTAAGCTTTGTTGAATTCAGACTATTGCATACACTATAGATACTATCTTCCCAGGCATTAACGTTTTGGAAGTGATACCACCTTCGCTTTACTAGGGTGGACATAAATGGGCCTTATCTTGTTCATTGAGACATTATGAAAATGTCACTTGATTTACAGGGGAGCAGTTGTATGGATTAGTTTTCTATACCATATATGATTTTATTACATCTACAATTTATGATGTTCATTTTTGATGCCATTGCTTTCTGCATGTGAAGAAAAGCTACAGACCAAATAGGTGGAACTGAAAGCAAAGCATTTGCATTTCATTCAAGCTTCTTTTCTTTCTTTTCTTTACACAAAATTTTGTTCAGATATTTCCCAACATGATAGCAGATTTCTCATACAAAGATACTGATACAGAGAATTGTCACCTGCTTTCCTTTTCTTCACAAAAATCCATCAGAAAAACTCCCTCAAAAGACAATTTATAGAGGAGCAAGTATATGTGTGGCATGTTCTCGCAAAGTATGGGGCTTCCTTGTTGTGTTCTAATTCCAGAAAGAAATGTGTTTGTGTGGTTGATTATCTTTATAAAACAAAATGTACAATGGCAGTGAGGTTTTCTACATTGATCCAGAAAGTTATGTTTTTATATTTCAGATCAGTCTAATCTTTCTAGTATAAATTATTTTCATAGCTCTGCCTGAAGTTTACCTATTTTAGTTGTCCACTGTACCAACGGTATTTATATTGATAATGAATTAATATTTAATGGGAATACAATCCATATTAATGTTGTTAATACACATATTCAATTTTCTGTTGGCAGATCTTGTTCCTTTTTGCTTATTCAACTGAATTATAGCTCGAATTTATGGATAGGCTTGCTTATAGTGAGGATACAACATTTGGAATCGCTCTGAGCATGGAACTTTATACCTTGATTTTAGAGTGGAAACTGTTTAAACATTAATGTTGCTCAACTATATACCACATCATTAATACAAATATAGCCTATAATAAACATGAAGAAAATATAGTCACCAGATACTGATAAGCAATGAACGTCTATTTAAGAATATCCATCTCGTGTCCTGTGTGCTGTTTCGAGCATCACAATATAAGGCTATAAAGCTATTAGAGAGCATCTAAAGATGGGGAAAGGTTTAGAGGAGTAGCTGAGGTCCCTTGGCTTGTTCAGTCTGGAGAAGAGGCTGAGGGAGACCTCATCACAGGCTACGACTTCCTCATGAGGGGAAGAGAAGGGGCAGGCACTGATCTCTTCTCTCTGGTGACCAGTGACAGGACATGAGGGAAGAGCATGAAGCTGTGTAGGGAAGATTTAGGCTAGATAGGAACAGGTTCTTCACCTAGAGGTTGATTGGGCACTGGAACAGGCTCCCCAGGGAAGTGATGACAGCACCAAGTCTGCCAGACTTCAAGAAGCAGTTTAACAATGCTCTCAGGCACATGAGATTATTCTATGGAGAGCCAGGAGCTGAGCACAATGATCCTTGTGTATCATAGAATCATAGAATATCCTGAGTTGGAACTCAAAAATATCCCTTTCAACTCAGAATATTCTATGATCTAATGATTCTATGATATATCTTGTGATCAGTCAGCTCAGATACTCTTGAATTTAGGAAATGTTCTTGTGTGGATCCAGATCTGCACAGCGGAGCCTTTCCATATCCTGTTTAAAAGCATCTGCAGACAGAAAAAGCTTAACTTTTTTTTTTTTTTGCTACTGTGAATGTCAGCACTGGTTGGTAAATGATGCTTGGTGTCTCAGAGAAACATTCAGTCTCTCCCTGTGGCAGGCTGCCTGCTCCTTCTGTGAGGGGGTTTTGAAGCACATCCTGGCAGATTGGAAAGAGCTGTTACAGAAAGTACCATTAAAAAGTTGTAAATCCCAGTCACAGATTGCTAGAGGGTACAGAGTTTAGGTGGATGAAGCCTTTCAGGTTTGGGTTCCAGATCCTGTTTTGGTGGTGAGCTCCACTGAGCAATCATTTTCTCCATACTGTGCACTCCTGTAAAGGAGGCCAGGACCTTGTCCCCTTTTCTGTGGATATAGAGCAGTAGTGGCTGAACTAGACGCTCTACTTATTTTCCAGTCTCTTCAGTGAAGAAAGACAAGGACCACAGCTGTCTTGAGACAAATACAGTTGGATTGCAGGCCTCCATTTAATCCACCTTGAAGCAAAACTGCATATGATTTAACCTACACTATTTAGTATCTTATTATAAAAGTTAAATCCTTTGCTGTCGATTATTAATAGAGCTAATCTGACCCTGTTTATGCAATGTGAAAACCACTGAAGAAACTGATTACAACTCTAAAGGTTTTATTTTGACATGCAGGAAAGCAGGGAAGGGCTCATCTGACCTGAGAGTCCAAGGATATGTGTCACATCTAACCTTGACTGTCCAGGGCAATTAAATGAAGCGTTACAAGAAGCAAAGCGTATACTTTACTTTTTTCCCCCTCTTTTTCAGAACCACACAACAAAGAAAAAATAATGGAATCTGGTGAATATTCTCCTCTTTTTATCTTACTTTTCAAATACCCTAATGTTTTAAATTAATTCATGTCAGAAGTCAATATTCAATTTTTTGTTGTTTTTTTTTTCACAGCCAAAACAGCAAAGAAAGAAGTAAAAGTACATGGTAAGACCTGTGAAAGACTGTAAGTTTTAGAGTCTCATTTATCTGGTTTGATTTTCAGTTGAGACAAGATTAGGTAGAAGGCTAAAAAAAGTAATACCATGGATTAAGATTCGCTGGTTTAATCAAGGTTACCTAAGCAACTGAATGGCTGTGGGGGAGACATGCATTCATTTGATCTTGTGGAACAGATCATCATTCCTATCAAATGCTGTTGAGAAGAACAAGAGGTTGAAACTTCCTAATTTCAGCTTTTAAAGGGTTTGTCTTTTCAAAGAATGGGGCCTGCTTGGAAGTTACAATAAATGGACAGAGAACCAAACATAAAATAGAAGATTCAGAGCAAGGAGGGGAGTAAAAAAGTAGGTTGTTTAATTTGTTTTTATTCCAAGTGCCCAGGAATTTTATTGTTGCACCTAGGTGCTCTTATTCCTGACTGGAATCCACTTCTCCGGTTTATGCAAGTTTGAGAGAGCATAAAGATTTTCAACTCCTTTTACAACCAAGTTTGATGACTCATTCATCAGATGACTCTATTTTCTCAGATGGAAATTCTGAGCAAGAAATGCTACAGTAGACAGCCAATTTATAGAAAAATGCATCTGTCCTTTTCTATAGCATAAAAACCCGGCAGAGTGCTTCAGAATGAAGGTATGAATAATGAAGGAAGAGAAATATGGTAGGTCAATTAATTTGCATTTAGTTAATGGAATTATGAAGAATAATTAACGAATTATCAGAAAAAAAAACAAATTTTCAAGGAAGATTTTTGAAACTGGATTCTCCTCTGTGTCAGTACTAGAAGATTTCAATAAACTCAAAAA
>WEIV01005445.1:6345-23371 GCA_013390005.1 Calyptomena viridis | reverse complement strand
TGCCTTGACATTAAAATAATGGAATGCAGCCATAATACCTGAAATACCCTGGAAGTGGTCTCTCCAGGGGACAAGAGGATTCTATATATTTGATTTTAGCTGGAAGTACGATAGCACTATGTGGAAGTCATGAAATGTAAGTGAGAAAAGAAAGGTGTGAATAAACTATAGGAAAGCCTTCCTTCCTTAGAACTATGTAAAGCTGCAAGAGAGCCAAGTATTTCCCATGTAATAGTGAGTGCACGTATTAAGGAGGAAGGGTGAGTTAGATGATTAAGACATAATGACCTTGTTTCAGGGAGCCATATTGAGCCATGAAGTGTAAGGCAATTGTGAACTTTAGTAAAATTCGATCAGCAGATTAATATAAATATTTGAAGAATAGATTTTGTAACTTCATCCTGAGCAAAATATCAACCCAGGACCCATTTCTATAGTGCAGGTTTCTGTCAGTATCATTTAAAAATTATACTGTCCAAGTTTCTGTCATTATAATTTAAAAATGTCATACCCAACTGATTATTTAAAGTCTAGAACTTTCTTATTTTCTGATTTCATGTTTTCCATGCTTTCCCAATGCTAAAAGTTAGCCAATAAACAACACACATAATGCTAGTGGGACCTCCAGAGATTCTTTTCCACTTCTCACTCCAGGGGAGTTTTGGGTTTATCTCTTGCTATCACTTTCAGCTTTAGCTATGACTATAGTTCAATGATTTCATAAAGAACTGCACTGAGAAAATATGGCAAATACCAGTGACTCAGATGTTAATGTTGCATTTCTCATTAGCTATTTTCTTGATGACAAACTTAGTTTTTAGAAGCAAAGCTGTTTTTTGACAATCACTTATCTACATAGTTCTATGTAGGAAACAGAATAGCCACTCCGTAGTTTACTCTTTCAGCTTCCTGTTATTAGCCAGATTATGACCTAAGGTACCATAACCAAACCTAAGCAAATCCTTCTGAAAAGCCACAGGTGTGATCATATGCCAGAATAAAAATTATCTGGTCAGTTTGTGGCAAACGAAGCAAAGAATTTCTGTCAATGTGAGGGTTCCAACTGGCGATCTCGCGTCAAGACTTTTTTTTGTTTGTTTTCTCTCTTTTCACTTGCCAAAGCTTCAAAACTATTTGGCCTGAAATCTGTAAATCAGTTTAAGTTTGTTGGACAAAAATAATGGAGACAAAAGAGTTGTGTCAGAGAGGTGGCCTGGAGGAAAAGGGGACTATGAAAGCCATATAAGAGAGCAGTAAACTGTCTAGCTAGGTGTGTCCTGGAAATAACAGAACATAGCTCTTGTTCAGCCAGTTTTGAAAACTCTATGATAGGAGCAAAAGAAGAAAAGACATCTTAATGTAGCTTTTTGTTGTACAAGGAGGATCGCCTTTTTTGAAGTATTCTCATGGGACTATTCGCATATGTTTCAAAGCTTCTGTATATAATGAATGCTGAACAAAGGGATGTTAGCAAACTTGGAGTCAAACAGAAAGAAAAAAGTCATTAAGGCACTTTTTAGACATCTTAACACTCTTTGCAAATTCTTTTACTTTTGCATCTTTAATATGTATGCATTTGAAATGTCACAACTGAACTTTGCACAAAGTACAGTAGTGAAGGACGGTTGAACTACTTTGAAACCTTAATCACTGAAGCAGTACCCACTGTTGATCTCTGTTGCTTTTAAGATTAAATTATATTTTTCAGAGTAATTCTTATGATCTTATGATATGTTATTTTTTAGGATATTATCTCAAATTATTTTCATTGAGGCCCATGCTTCTGGTGAATGTGAAAACAGGAAGCTAAGTTTCAAGGTTGCTTCTGTTCTTCACCCTTCTTAGATTTGGGAAGTCTCTTTTTTCACATCAAGTCACACACTAGGATTTCCTTAGCTATAGATTTTGCCTCTGGGCCTTATCAGGAATTAGTTGTGTCTCATAGAGCAGGCTTTGGTTCATACACTTTAATCAGCTGAACAAACCCTGAACAAATATCCTTTCATGGACAGTAATCTTCATTCCAGGTTTTGGAAACCAATCACCAAGGAAGGAAGGAATTTATTTTTATTTTCAGTGCTGTAGTGGGTAGGCGTACTAAAAGGCCTAAACCAACATTGGTCCTCTATGTTGGTATCCCTCCTCAGTGCCTGAAGGATATCAGTTGTCATGGTTTAATGGCTTACTCTAAGCTAAAAAAACTAAATAAAATTTAGTTTTCAGCAGTTTTGTATTTCAGTTTTTTAGTGCTCTATTTCCTAAAGAGCAGCTAATGATAAAAAGCTCCTACCTCAAAAATCATCCAAATCAACTAATTACCTTATAATAATTTGCATAAGTTTTGAACAAGGTAGTCTCTGTATTCCAGGTAGTCTACATGCCCTGTTAAGGATCAAACATTTATTTCAATCAAATAAATCTCTGTTTTACCCTACTAGAGCAGTGTTATATGTCTGTGCCGAGTTTGAGATTAAAAGATCATGGACTACACAAAACAATTAAACATTTGTTCTACCGTACGCCTTCTTGAAAAAGAAGAGCTTCTCTGTGAAAGAAAAACAACAAATTCATAGTTATTTTTGAGGTAGGATGCAGTGATCTGATACAGATAAGATGCACTCCTTTTGCCCTATTCAAATGTTAAGCTATCTAATGCAAATATTATTTTCCAGTAACTGAAATCATTCATTTACCCACACCTCTAGAAAAGCCAGAATGCAAATCTCTTTCAGATCCTGAAGTAGCTTTCATTAGCTTATTTTCATGAGACACTAATGGCTTTGTACTGTGACTGTTGTTTTCTCCTTAGGATAATGAAACTTTTCAGCAGTTGCATGAAAGCAAATAGTACTTAGTGGTTTCTTGTTTCATTTCTACATATTTTACTATCATATTTATATTAACAGTCTGTATTATAAGTTTTGCATTTACATTTTAATTTCAATAGAGTTTACAGGTGTTTTTCGTATATGTATTTTGGATATTGTATGTTATGTTATTGTTTAGGTGTTTTATTATCTATAAAGTAATCTTCTATCTTATATTTACTATTTCATTTATCTCAAGTCTTTCCCTGTTCTGTTTTGTGTTGGTTTTTACCGGCTTTTTTACTGTTGACTTTTAAAGAGATTTAGTATAAAATATATCCTTTTTATTCTTTGTTTTTCATGTAAAAATTAGCAATGATTTAAAGCCTTAAAGCAAATGGTAGTAGCTCTGCTGTAAGATGGAGAAGCCAGGGAACAAGAACCACTTCACAAACATAAGGCAAACAAACCGTCCTTAACCTCCCTCCTATTGATCACACAGAGCAGCCTCCAATTGATTGAAGGGATTCAGCCAAAATAGGAAGTTCTTGTGGTGAGACGGCTGATACAGTCAGGCTGGGAAACCTCTCAACTGCTTCCTGTGGTCACCCAAATTCCAGGTCCTTGCCGAACCAGAGGACACTCTGAATAAAGGATTTCTTAGAATTTTCTCTGCCGTAGTCAGGGGCTCTGCAGATGCCATGTGACTCTGTACTGGATGATTTGAGTTCTTAAGCAAACTGAGATAAAGTAGAAAAATGTTTCCCTGCTTACCCTGGAAAGATTCCCATGAATAAGAGGTCCTGCAATCAAGGAAAGTTTTCTGTGCAGCTTTGCAGGCATTTTGGGGGTATATGGTAGCCTCCAGCTTCAACTGGCTTCAGCATAAAAACCAGAGAAACTCTAGTGACACCTGTTACTGCATATTCTTAACACAGATATGTGAATGCTTTGAGTTTAGCAGCTACAATTGCATTCACCCTGGAGACTTCTGCAATAAGGGTAGAAGATGTAACTTGCAAGGTATCAGATGCTGCCTCAGACCACTGAACACCCTCAAGTTTTTCGTTCTTGGGAGCAGGCTTGGGAGAAAAGAGAATGATCTTCACCTGCCTTGCAGAGTTAGACTGAAGAAATACCTACTGCTGTATTGCCAAGTTTTTGCTGGAAAACCGATTTTCTTTACAGGACGTGAAACACAGCATGTTCAACTCTACAGCTTGGTTCACAGGCATTAGACTCTGCTCTAAACAAACGTGCAGGACAGATAAAGGTAACATTATCATCTCCTCTATGCAGGAAAGAAACTAAACTGTGAATACATTTCCCTTTAGCCACTCTGCAGAGCTGGAACAAAGCTGGCTCTAGTCCTCCCAGGGCAGGACTTTTTCAGTGTTTCAGTCCTGTTTCAGTGCTCAATCTCACGTCTATCTCAGTGGATCCCAGGTACAGGGACCTGTCTGGAAACTTTTATCTTCATATATCTAGAACACTGATACATCTCACCTTTCTCTAGTTTCTTACTGTCCTACTTTAGTGATTCTATACTAATTGCATATAGATCCCTTTATCTACTGCTATTATTTTGTTTTCGCTACATGTGGTCGGTGTGTTATATAGAAAATAAGTAATTAAGTCTAGCTTTTAGCATGACAAAATAAGATGCAGGCTTATTTAACTATTTTAGGCATCTAGGTCTGAAAAAGAAGAGATTAACTAATTTTTTTTGAAGCCAAGTTCTCGCCTGAGCTCTTATAAGTCAGTGGAGCATATATACAAATCCTTCAGAGGTGATTTATTTCACTTAAAACAACTGCTTACACTAATCACAGTAGCTTTACTGGTAAATAAAAGAGAATGCCAAGGTGCTGGCTTGCTGCCAAGAGCTAGACTCCTTCAGGCATATAGATATTGAGAAAATCTAGATCAACATTCTCCCTGACCCTCTTTCATTTAGCAATGTAGACACACTCAGTGGGTTAATTATCTGTGTACCTAGAGTTCATTTCATGGCTCTAGCAGAAAGGGTTTCACCTCTTATATCCATATTTTCAAAGAAAAAAAAGGAGCCTATTGCCTGTAAATACAAATTTAGATACTCTGCATTACTTCTTGCAGAATGTTTATTTTGTGTCAGTGTGAAATCCATGAGTTCTTAAACTAAAGTTCCCTTCTACAATTTCAGACATGCCCTGCTACTTGTTCCTGTTCATAGAAGGTCTTACCATTTGAAATGATGATTAATCATTAATAGAAGCCTAACTTAATTAACAGATAGGTTAATTAATAGAAGCCTTAACTTAATCGAAGCCTAACTCTCAGCTGATCATGGTTCTTAGTTCTTAACTTCTTAGTTCAGTGATTTCAGTTCTATCCTTGAAACTTGTAGGCATCACTATGGTCAACATCACAATTTGTAAATTCCTGTTTGTTTCTGGCCTTGAATACATACATGGACTTTTAAATATTAGCTGTTTCTTATTTTATTTGTTTTGTTTTATTTTATTTTGTTTTTTCTGTGATAGCCTCTAGAGATCTGAACCTTTAAAAACCTAGATTCTTGCTTATGAACTGGTTTTCAGTCGATCTAGTCTGCTGGTAAATATTATGGCTGTCATTGTTTTTGTGTATGTAAGGTATTATATGTGTGAAATATGCACAATCAAATTGTTCATAATGGAAAAGTGAATGGTGATTCATTTCTTTCCAAACTCAGTCTTATTATATTTATTTGTTACTGGATACAGTATTTAAAGAGAATTTTGTGAACATAGTTTTTGGCCTAGATTCTGGCTCGCAATATAAAAAGAATGCAATAAGGCTTTGTAATGCAGCCTTTGTATGGTATGTTCCAAAGAATTCATTTCAGCCTCTACAGGGGAAACTGTGTTCAGAAAGAATGTCTATCAGCTCTGAGCTAGTTCAATTTGAACAAATAAATTTTGAAATGGAACCTCTTAGGCTACTGTTTTTTCCAGGTTATTGATCTCAAAAGCTACCAGTCTTCTATCTGGAAACAGAACAATCCAGGAGAGGTGAGTGGAAGAGTTCCAGAGAAGGTCTGTAAAAACGTTGCTTGGAGGAGGCTAGAATCTACAGGAGCTTGGTGTGATTGCTATCAAACAGCAGGGACTTTATCACTAGGGAATAAAAAGTTACAAGATGTCTCATTTTCTATTTCCATTTCCTTTGAATGTTGATATGAGGCAATTTGCCCTGAGGGAAATGAGTGGCCATGCTTGCTCAGCCTCTTCTTTCCTGTAATAATTTTTTTAAAGGGTGTGGTTTGCCGGCAGGTTGTATTGATGCTGATGAAGCAAATGAACTGAGTGGAAAATATACACTCCAGCTACAAAATAAGAATCAATTACAGAACAATGTGCCCTCTCCATAATGGACCTAGTGTGCAAGTGATTCATCCTGAACCACAAGCTCAGAGCAGTCGTTCAGAGGGAATACCAAGGTCTCACTTCCAAATTATTACTCAGAATAGACTAGGAGGAAGTCCCTGTTTAGGACTGTCATGGATAATAGGACTCCATCTCAGAACTCCTTGGCAGGATGGAAACACTTTCTCTTGGATCTAATTTGAGCCTGAAATGTTTACTGAGTTGAGTCATATCATGAAGTGAATAAGGGTGAGAAACATCATTCGGGTGATTTCCAAAATGTATCATGCCTAAATCTGGGCTTCTCCATCATCACACAGAGTATGATAGAGTTTGGCCACAGCAAATTTATTTTTTAAACAACTTTAAAAAGCCAGGCTTTCAAAAAGAGTAATTAGTAGGGATCAACTGCAATCTATTTTTACTCTTCTGCAGGAAAGAAACTTTTTGTTTGTTTGTTTGGGGTTTCTTGGTTTGGCATTCCTATTTGTTTTCCTTCTTTTTCAGCATCAAAGAAACCCCAGTGGAACAGAATTATGGCAAAGGTGGAAGGACAGCCATGATTTGACATCAGTTCTGCATCGGACTTCAACCAGAGCAGAATACAATATTTGCAATTCTAGAAAAAGTATATAATAAAATATATTGTTAAATATTTATCTGGAATTAGGTTGCATTCAGTAGTAGGCAATTACTCCAACAGAATTTTTTACTACTGTGCTTTAGGAAATCTGACAAAAACCTTCTATGTATTTTTCTTCTCTCACTAATTGAAAGCTTTGCTTTATGCACTTCACTTGGCCCACTTATGAAATGGGGGATGATGAGTAGAAAATATTCATATTACCATGAGAGAAGCATAAAAGCATAGCTGAAGTACTGAATAAGATTACACGGCCAAAAAAGATGGCTGAAGTATACAAACCAGGATGTCCTACTTGGCTGTATGAGCCACAATACACTACTAGAATCAGTGATTTATATGAATTATAGAGGAAGCCTAAACTGCCCTTCCCCAAAACAAACTGTCATGGTCCAACCACACATTTTCAAAACTTTTCTTTTTACCAGAGAGATGAGTTTGTGAACTGGGTGGGGAGAGGGCGGGGGAAACCCTTTCGTCCTGTGATTCAGGGTTGCTGCTGCCCTGGCTGCCCCAAATGCAGCTGATCATCATGGACGCGGTGGGTGGGCGAGGGGAGGGGCAAAACTCACAAAAGTGAAACCCACGGCGATCACACTGAGTCCCAAGTGGGCACAGCCCAGGGCCCCCCCAGCAGCCTCGATCACCAGCGTGATGGGGGCTGCTGCTGGCCATGCTCCACGCGGCACCCTCCCCCTCTTTTCCCCCCCGGCCATGGGGAGATGGTGGGGGCCCCCCCACCCGGGCAATGGTGCCACACGGGAGGGCCAGCTTTGGGGCAGCTGCCTGTACCTCCTACATTCCCCATGTTTTCCCCCATGCTCCCTGCAGCAGTCGTAGTGCCCTGCACCCTCCCTGCTGTAGTCCCAGCGGGCATCTGCGCTGATTCTGGACCCTGTGCGGCTCCAGTTTGGTGGTGTGGAGGTGCCGCAGCTTGAGGCCAGCCTGGGTGGAGGCCCCTCACCCTGTGGCCCAGCCCCATGGTCCTGGCTGTGGATGCCTGCCCCCTGTCTTTGCTGGTCCTGGCTCCAGTCCAGCGGCGGAGGGGCATGATGGGCACAGCTGGCCTCACAGCCTGAGTGCTGCCCATCCCGTGGATGGCCATCTGGGATGGAACCCCCAGGTCCATTTGCTGCCAGCCCCAGTGAGGAAGGGGTGGCACAGCCCCACCAGAGCTCCGGGACCAGTCGGGGACAGTGCATCTGGATGCCCTGGCTGCCGTTCTTGCCCACCTTTGGTCCATGGTCTTGCTCGCTGCCACTCTGGCTTCCCTGGGGTGGCACAGGCTCCCTGCTGGGCAGGGCAGAGGGGAGTGGCTGCCATCTTGGCCACCACATGGCATGAAGACAAAGAATTTCCCGCCAGCAAGAACAGGGAGGGGGCGGAGCAGAGACTTGGAATGGCCAATAGACATGCAAAACACATCTCCTTGGGATGGGGAGAAGGGGTGAGTCAGGGCTTTTGCACATGTGCAGGGTGCAAAGGACTATGGGACTGGACAAACTGTATAAAGGCTTGCTGCCAGAGGACCTTGTGGCTCTTTTTGGACCATGTCAGACCACTGGAGGACGTGTCACCTCTGGCTTCACCACCGCCATCTTGACGAGACCTTGAGATCATTCTGACAGCAAGCAATGCATCTCCCAGCCACCAGCCTGACCTCTTCTCCACAACCCATCTCTGGTTGGCCACAAAAATCTCCCTACCCTTCCTTACCCTCAGTCCCTACCCACTCCTCCACAGCACCCCTCCAGATTTCCCTGGGCTCCCCCTCCAGTCCCCAGGATTTCCCCAGCTAACCCCAGTCCCATCCCCAGGATCCATTCACCCTGGGACCTCCTGCCTGCCTACCCAGCACCCCTGTCCACACCTTCGAGGTTCCCCCTTCCTCAGAACTCTCTCCCTGGCTCCCTAAACCCTTCGGGGAGTCCCCCATTCCTGGGATTGCACCCCAGAGGCCTCCCAAACCCAGAAACTCTGTTTGCCTCACTCTTCTGCGTTCCTTTCCCTCCTCCAGCACCCTCTCTGGCCACCAGGAGTCATCGCAATCTCAAACTGCTCCGGCACCCCCCCTACAGCTGTTTGCTGCACAGAGAGCTTGATATTCATTCACCGAGAAGTATTGTTTTGTTGTTTTCTGACTGTTTGTTGTTTTTTTGCTTCATTAATATTCAATCTAATTCACTGTTTATATGTACATATATAAGGTTACTTATATATAGAGAGAAAATACATAATATATATCTTTTTTTTTCCAATAAGAGTTTTTCTATCTTTATACTCTATCAATCTCATAACTTCTATACTAAACTATTTCCTGTCCCTAAAAGGTGATACAAACACAGATTGCTTTTAATGATAGTGAACTGCCTGGAAAATGAAATTTGAGTAGAATTAATTATGTTGACTTAATGGGAATAATCATTATAGAAAAAAATCCCAGTCAGATGGGACTTTCATCTGATGAGCTAATAAACTGCATAAAGGTATGCCACTGAGGAGACTCTGGTATTACCTGGATGAAGAACATTCTAGTTTTAGCTAAACTGTGGAACATCCAAATGTTTAGGTTTCACATCTGTAATGAAGAAGGGAAACCACATTTACACCATAGAATCATCATAGAATAATTTGGGTTTAAAGGGACTTTGAAAATCATCTAGTTCCAACCCCCTGCCATAAGCAAGGGACACCTTTCACAAGACTAGGTTGATCAGGCTCCATCCAGCTTGTCCTTGAACACTTAAAAATGTGGGGCATCAACAAATTCTCTGGGCAACTTGTTCCAATGTGTCACCACCCTCACAGTAAAGAATTTCTTCTTTATCTCCAATCTAAACCTACTCTCTTTCAGTTTGAAACCATTCACACTTGTCTCACCACTACATGCTCTTGTGAAAAGTCTCTCTCCGTCTTTCTTGTAGGCTCCCTTCAGGTACTGGAAGGCCACAATTAAGGCACTCGAAAGCCTTTTCTTCTCCAAGATGAACAATCCCAATTCTCTCAGTCTTTCCTCATAGGAGAGATGTTCTATAGTTTCTCAAACAGGCTGATGTCCATCCTGTGCTGGGGACCCCAGAGCTGGATGTAGCACTCCAGATGAGGTCTCACCAGAGCAGAGTAGAGGGAGAGCATCACCTTCCTCAACCTGCTGGTCACACTGCTTTTGATGCATCCTAGGTGTACTGGGTCTATCCAAGCCCCAGCAGCCTTAGCAGTGCTAGGAGATAGCAGTCCACTGTTTTGACTGCTGTGAGGCAGAGACAGAGGGGACACAAGCAGGTCAGGTGACCCAGACTGACCAAAGGGATATTCCAGACTTATGACGTCAGCTCAGATATAAAAGAACAGCATGGGCGGGGGCACAGGGTTGTTTCCAATGGCTGCCTGCTGAAGGGACAACCAACACATAGGGCCCTGCTTCTCAGGATGTGAGCTGACCTCATGGAATGGGAAGTAGAGATTAGATTCTCCTTTGCTTTGCTTCCTGCACGCGCAAATCTTTTTTGCTAGTATTAAGCTGCCTTGTCTTAACACCCACGAGTTGCTGTCATCTTATTGGTAAAAGGGAAGGGGCGAGAGACTGTCTGGTACTTGGTGCCCCGCCAAGGTCAACACATTACACCAGGACATGATTGGCTTTCTGGGCTGCAAATGCACATTGCTGGGTCATGTCCACCCTCTCATCCACCAGCACCCCCAAGTCTTTCTCAGCAGGAATGCTCATCCCCCAGCCTGTATCAATAGTGGGGATTGCCCCAACCCAGGTGGAGAACTTGTTAAGGTAAGGTTGAACTCGATCCCTTTGTCTATGTCATTTAATGAAGATATTAAATGGCACTGGTCCCATTATGGACCCCTGAAGGACACCACCTAATTTTCCGAAGGGACATATAAGCCAAATTTTTGAGTCCATGCTCAAGAGACTGCTCCTTCATACTTTAAGACTTTTTATCTCTAAAATATTTTTGTCTTCTTTAGTAAATTTATACCTGCTTTGGTCCACCTGTGCAATAGCTGCTGTCTTGGAAGGTTGGAGCAGCACGGCTCTTATACCTATATCTACAAGGAATTCTCAGATTAATCCTCAAACTAATACTTTTTTTACCTAAAGCCCTGAAGGGCTCAGTCTGATAGACTTCATGTGAGCAAATAGATCTCATGATATCTGAATGAATAGGAAAAAGAGCTCCAGTGTTTGACTTTAACCTGAACATGCTAACACACATGGCACCAAGCAGAAGAGTAGAATGTGCATTTTCCTCCTTTTTTTTAAAAATCTTTTCCTTAATTTTCCAGTGAGAAAAAAGCACTTTAGTTCCCTATTTTTCCTTCTCAGGTTGGAAGTAGTTGGAAGTAAGTCCAAGCTTGAATTTGCAGCTGCACAATCATGCTTCTGAGCACAGGTAGCCATTCACCTGTCTATAGACTGGCTTTCTCCATTCCTGACCCTCTCACAAATAATCACATCAAGAACATCCTTGCAGCAAGTGGCATAGAAAAAGAGAGGTGCGGAAAAACAGCTTTTCAGCTTTCTTTGTGAGGGTGCTTTACATGAAAAGAAGCCTTTCTTTCCTCATCACTGTACAAGCCTATTTCACATTCCTCAATCCTTTTTGTGATATCACAATACCTCCCCAAAATGAACCCTTTTTCTCCTTTCCTTCTCAGTAGGTGTGTTGTAGCATTCAAATACACCATATACTGATCTATAAGAATTTACATAGAATTATTTACATAGAATTACTAAAAGGGCTTTAATTTAAAACTTTCTAAATGTATTTCTTCTCCTGCAATATGCAAAGATGCTAACTCTAAATGCTTAGTAATCTAATAAATTTTTTTCCTGTAGCAAGAAATGTATTCTGCTACATATTTTCTTGCTTAAAATAATACAATATAATATTTTTACCAAATATAAAAATAATTGTAGCATATTGCTATGATAACCTGTGTTAGAAATATCTCAGATTGGGAATTCCATTGTTATGGAATGAAATCTTCAGGTGTCTTTTATATCCAGACAAGTATATTATGGTAAAAAAATAAGCAGTTTTTTGTAACTAAGACACTTACATATGAAGGATCTTATAATTATTGAAACAACTTTAATAATAACACTACTAAAATTCAACTAGTAAAGTAAATGTCAATTTTAGCTCTATAAAAAATTTGCTTGACAAGGAAATTTATGAAAAGCCTAGTATAAATCTAAACCACAAAGACTGATTTTCTCTAAGTCGTTTTGCATTCTAAAGAAAAAACAAACAAAAAAAAGAACTAAACAGTCTCCTTTGCAGGTGGGGGAAGGGGATGACAGAGAAGAATTATGCCACAAATTCTCTCTGAGTATTTGCCTGAGGTCTCACTGTAAATATCTTTTCTAAAAACATTAATTAATGAACTGAAATAAAGTAGGATTGGGACAATGTGCCTGTGCTATGGGATTTCCTTATTTATAACTTTTGGGACTGAAATTTGCAATAAATGTGTCTCATTTTTTTGTTTGCTTTTGTTTTTGTCATAGTAAATGTTCAGCATTTTGTGTCATGATGGGAATTTTAATGAATGCAAAACAAAAGCATTAGTGAAGGGTAATTCCCAGGATATGAATCAGGTAGGTACATGTATTCATTAGCACTGATTACTAACACTCTTTCATGCTATTGTACATCTTAATGTGGGTCAATCAGATGCACCACAAAAAGACTTATAAAAGAGTTACTGACACTTTTCATGTTCACTTCCAACTCTGGATTGATCCAAAGTTTGTTCACAAAAATGCTGGTGTAATCTTAGCCTAGAATACCAGAGCTTCCACTCTCTTTTTCAGAAGTATGGCCCTCTTGAGGGGTTTAGAAATGTAAGTGCCCAGAAGAAATGTGTCTTGAAAAGAGTCTGCTTTAAACAGCAACCTTTACACATGTCACAAGTGAAGGAATGTTTGTGCCTATCCATGGGGAATTAACTACTTCCCCTTGCAGCCTAGCCACTTCAAAGATAAAGTAGCAGCTTTTTTTTTCTTTCCTTTTTTCTTTTTTATTTTTTTTTGTCTCCTTCAGGATGGTAAGATAAACAACAGGTATATAATGTTAATCAGTGCAACTTATTTTATAATAGTGTCTGGAAATCAGAGAAATACCAACAGAGCAGTGGAAAAAGGCATCCCGTAGATATATGACATATAATATTTCTGGAGTCTCAGCAGTAATCCCAGTTGGTAGAAGCAGTGCAATCTCAGAGACATTTGTCTGAGGCATATGAAGACAGAACCATAATGGGTGCAAATCTTTTGCTTTCAGTCAGATCATGCATTAGGTGAGTTGGGCAGTTATCCCTTTGACACAGGTTCCTTTTGCTGCTGCATGAATAAAGCATAGCACTGATGTTCCCTTTTTAATTAAATTGTTGAATTGCCAGTTCCTTCAATGAAAAATTAATAATGTTTTCATTTAAGTAGCAGACTTTTTTCACTAGGAAGATGAGCAAGCACTCAATCAAAAAATATCTCTAATTGTAATAGTGTAATGGGTTAAACTCCTTCTGTAGCTATCTTATTCCTAAATGGTGTTCACAGCACAGACATTGCTCAGTCTGAGTCTGTCCATGGCTTTTGATGCTGATTTCTATGGTGTAGTTTTAAGTGGAAGTAGCCTCTCAAATTACCCTCTTTTTTCCCCTCTTCTCTTCCAATTTTACTGATGAATTTATTATTAAATTTCTAATGAAATTATCATTAGACCATTAGAACATTAGAATTATCGTTACCACAGAAATGTGCTACTAAATAATGTAACACTGTGGCTTAGAAGATAGGAAGTAAAAGCATGCTTTAGGCACACAGAGAGTCACTTTTTTCTTTCATTAAACAGTCTCTCCTGTTTCTTCCAGGGGATGATCATACCCAACAACTTTTAGGTCTGAGATCATGTCCAAAGGAACCAAACCCTCTTTAGCATCCTGCCTCTGGCAGTAGCCAGTGTCAGACGAAGTAGGATGATGATGATGATGGCTTCCACAGATCAGATCTATCAATTATATAGTGGGGCATATGCGCAAATGCAATTACTCTCTGGTCTCCAGCTGGGTGTTCTTCTATACCTTGATACACAACTAAGATCTTCCTGCATTAAATGTATTTCTTCCAGCTTCAGTCACAGTGACCACCAGTTGTATCTTACAGTCCTCTGTCTGATGTTTTGAAGTTGTTCTCCTGGTTTTACTCATTTCTCACTCAGCTTTTGCTCAGGAAATTTCCAAATTGCTTCCTGCTGGATTTTGCCCTACTAACCCAAGTAGTAAACTAAAAAGAACATTCATGGTCTATTTTCTATCAGTTAATACCACTAAATATATTACTAATTTCTATTATCCAGTCTTTTTCAGACTGTATCTCATTTTTCTTGGCTTCCTACAGCAGCAACTACATCTATGAGCTCCGTAAATTCTCAATGTTTCCCTTCTTTATGGCTGAACAATTTCATATCTTAGCACCTTTCTGAAGAGAAAAATCATTCTGTTTGTTTGTTTATTTTCCCAAATGATTACCTCAAGTAACAGATGCACACAGATGAGCTCCATAAAGGTGTGTAGACATTTCCATAGCTAAATATCGAGAGTCCTCCTGTCAGATTATTGGACCCTATTGTATTTCCAGGATCCATTCTAAGAGTAGTAGTGGGGGTTGGACATCTGATAAATAGCCCAATACTGGAAGTAGAATGAAATGAAGAAAGGGATGTGGATTTGATGTTTCAGCAGCTGATTGATGAAAAACACATGTCAAAGTGTATCTCAAAATGTACACAATGTGGAATATTTAACCCAAACTTGAACAAACTTGGCCCATGTGGGATGAGATGGAAGTCACACCAGAGCCTTGTGGAGCAGCATTCCAAAGCTGAGGATGCTGTCATCACTCTACTAGAATGAAGCTTAGGAAGAATGAAATGAACACAAAATATCTAGATCTCTAAAATTTTTAGAGGAATTGGAAACAGTTGCAGTAACTTAAACTTCATTAAACTTCATTTTTTGTAAGAAGGTTGCCTCAAAATCACTGAGACTTTTGCTTAAGATAGAGTTCTCGGCTTTGGGGAGCCCAATTACCCTACTATACCTTCATATCAGTGGAAAAATTACACATCTTAGGCAAATACATAAGTAAAGAATATCAGACAGCTGAATTAGGTGCTTAAGTATCTCTGAGGACCTAATCCACAGTTCCTGTTTATTTCTGATTATTTTCAATCGTATTCCCTCTTGAAAAGTATCTGATAATTACATTACTTCTCTAGGTCAAAGCATGGCACTTTCCATTCCTATATTTTAATAATTACACAGTCATTTCCACTCCTTTTTTATGCATTTACTTATTCTAGTTCCTTTTTTTTCTGGTCAATGCATGGCAGAAACTTTCTCATCTATTATAGCAGGCAACTTAGTCTGAGGACACAAACGGTACTGTTTTTTTTCAGCAAATTTTTCAAAAGACTTCACAGTTATTCCCACAAGGTTAGGCTTATCAAATACTTGAGAAATTTTCCAGTGAGCCCAGGATAATTTGAATTGGATGTTTAATAATCTGTAAATAGAAATGCAACAAAAAGCAGAATAATGACAGAATCTTTGATACAGGTCAGTCCAGACAAAATGAAAATGAAGTGAGTCCCAAACAATTTCTTGCAGGATCTTAGAATGTTTTCTAGAAATTACAAAAAAAAAGGTTTTGGTCAAACTGGGAGAAACATTCTTGTTTTTAAATGTTGATCCAAAACGAGACACAGTTCAGAACTTTAAAAGTTCAGCTCACTATTATTCTTTGGTTATCTCATTCATGGATCAATTGATACAATACAAAGACTCCTTTTATTTTTAGTAGACTTCAGGCCCCATGTGAATGCAGGAGACGTATCAGTGCATATAGAAATAGAGATAAGCATCCAGGTACATTCACCTAGTTTGCAACAAGATAATACATATATGTTTGGTGTATTGAAATTGAATATTGTGACATTTTAGATTCTATGGTTCAAATAATTTCCTTTTATCAGTTTCTCTACTGTAAGTTGGGTCTGGATGGTTATTTTTCTTGTATTTTTCTAACCATGTTCTTCTGTTCCCTACACCATTTATGACAGAGCAATTCACAGTTCCATCCATTTGATAATCTCATTCACCTCGATGACGTTATTCTGTGGGTTGTTGGAAAGAAATCTGGCTTCATTGAATACAGCCCTCCTATGAAGATTTGCAACAGTATTTAAAGAGAGAGTACAAATGAAAAGGTTCTTTTCTTTCCCCATATGACCAAACACGGCCCAAAACAAGAGCCCAGTGGTCCTCTCCACTAATGCCAGAGTGGAAGCTGGGTATGGACTATGCCTAGCAATGGCAGGACACAGAGAGGTGGGAAGCAATGTATCTGCATCACACCTCTCCCAGTCAGATTGACTGAGGTTTACTAATTACAAAAGTTCATATTGAACCAGATTGGGTTTGAAGTAGAGTATAGCTGGTAGTATTTCCCTTCTCAACCTCTAAATCACACTTTAACTGATGCCCATAAGACTTGTTCTGTGTACTTCTGCTGCAACAAAGAGCATCTCATAACTGCCTGGCTCTATGAAACAGAAGCCTGAGAGGTCAATGAGGGCCCTTAGGAGCCTCCGAGGGCTCCTTTCATCTGAGACCTCCTACACACAGTTTAAGGGGACAGTAGGTCTAGGTACTGTAAAATCAGTTCCTAAGCAAGCACCCTATGCAAATGCAGAAAGCCTGGAAAAATGCCACCTATTCTTCAATTCACATTCCAGTGGCTATGTTTTCTTAGAAGAATGAGGATTGGGAATTGTTCCTCCATTTTTAACATTAGAAGTAAAATGTAATTTCTTTTGAAGTTACTTGCTTTAGTGAATTTGATTATATACAGTTCTGAACAAAACAGAATTAATCCCCAGGCATTGTCCCTTCCTTCTAAAATTTTTCTTTATCTGTGGTTGACTTCAGTTTGCAGAGTTCTTGAAGCATAGTTCATTTCTGTGCGAGTATCCAGAGAGATCTTAATATTTTATAGATGTTACCACAAAGCTTTTCTTTCTCCTTTGTTTTAAATGAGACTCATGAGCAAAGTATACTTTAAGACAAGACAATGTGTATGGGTTACTTTTTTTCCACAGCAGTATTCC
>WEIV01005437.1:7268-22089 GCA_013390005.1 Calyptomena viridis | reverse complement strand
GGGGGCTGAGGGGGCGGGGGGGCCGGGGAGTGCTTGGGGCTGAGCCCCACCACGGGCAGTGGTGAGGGACCCTCATGGGGGCTGAGGGGACTGGGCGTGCCAGGGTGCTGACAAGGGAGATGGTATCCTGGGGGATCTGAGGGCCCAGAGTGCCAGGGGTGCTGATGGGGAGTCTGGTGTCTCAGGGGTGCTAACAGGGGTCCAGGGGTCTCAGGGTTGCTCTCGGGGGTCCGAGGTTTACAGAGGTGCTGACAAGGGTCAGGGGTCTGCAGTCCCAGGTGTGTTGACATGGGTCTGGGGTCCCAGGGATGTTGACGGGACGCTGTGTCCTCTACAACGCGACCCTGCGCACATGCGAGATCCAGGGCTGGTGCCCGCCCGAGGTTGACACCGTTGATGTGTAAGTGGGGCCAGGGGGACACAAGGGGACGGACATGGGGAGGAGGGGGGACCGCCCCCCCACAATGTCCCCAGGGTCACCCCTTTTCCCCCAGCCCTGTCATGCTGGAGGCTGAGAACTTCACCCTCCTCATCAAGAACAGCATCCGATTCCCACTCTTCGGCTTCGAGAAGTGAGTGGCACAGGGCAACATGGCAACCAGGGGACACAGGGACATGGAGACAAGGGGACCAGGAGTATGAGTACACAGGGGCACAGTGATGGGGGAACACTGGGACAGGAGTCCAGGATCCTCAGCCCACTGCCTGGTGGCATGTCCCTCCATGTGCCCCCATGTCCCCTTGTGTCCCCAGGACCAACCTGCTGCTCCCTGGTAGTGGTGGGGAGCTGGGCCGGTGCCGCTTCCACCCACAGCTGCAGCCCCTGTGCCCCATCCTGCGCCTGGGGGACGTGGCGCGTCTGGCTGGGCAGGACTTCCCTGCACTGGCCACCACCGTGAGCAGGGGCACATTGTGCATGGGAGGGAAAGGGAAGGGCATGCGGACACAGGGGCACAATTATGCAGGATTTGAGGTCATGGGGACTTGGGGCTTGGGGACACAGGGATGCAGGATGTGGGGAGGTGGGAATGTGGGACATGAGGACATGAGACATCAGATGGGGGGACACATGGACATGGGGACATGGAGATGCATGACTTGGAGACACGGGATGCAGGGATGTGGGGTGTTGGGAATAGGACATGGGGATGCAGGAGCACAGGACACAATTATGTGCAACTTGGAGGATGTGGCGATGTGGGGACACGGGGATGTGGGGGCACAGGGACATGGATGTGAGTGCATGGGGTTTGGGATGTGGGATATGGCAATATAGGATGTACAGACACATGAGAATGTGAGACTTGGGGATACAGGTGTGTGGTTTGTGGGTACATGGGCCATGGAGTGTAAGGCCATGGGAATGTGGGGTTGTGAAGCTGTGGGGACAAGGGGCCGTGGATAGAGAGGTCTGTGGTTCCGCATGGCTGATGTGGGGCCGGGGCAGGGGGGAGTGCTGGGGATCAAGATCGGGTGGGTGTGTGACCTGGACCGAGCCTGGGAGAACTGCCTGCCCCGCTACTCCTTCACCCGCCTGGACAGCCTAGCCCGGACCCCTGCCCCTGGATACAACTTCAGGTACGGCTGCGTCGCTGCCATGACAGGTGTGGCACAGGTGTGTGCACTGCCTGGCACAGCCACGTGTCCCCCTATCCTCGTGTCCCCACAGGCACGCCAGGTACTACCGCTGGCCTGATGGCTCCGAGCGCCGTACCCTCACCAAGGCCTTCGGTATCCGCTTTGATGTCCTGGTGTACGGCAGCGTACGTGTGGGGCCAGGGGCTCAAGGGGACACGGTGGGGTTGGGAGCTTCCACCGACAGGGGCTCTGCACCCCCAGGCTGGGAAGTTTGGCATTGTCCCCACCCTCATCAACACAGTGGCAGCTTTCACCTCCATCGGTGTGGTGAGTTGTGGCCATTCTCAGCCCCGGCATGGTGGCACCTCCAGGGGAGAGAAGGGGGAAATCCCATGGCTGTGTGTCACACAGCCCCGGGCTGACAGCAGCCTGGCTTGGGGAGGGAGCCATAGGGGGATCAGGGGTGCTCCATAGTGCGGGGCTTCCCACCCCAACGATGCCACTCCCAGGGCACGGTGCTGTGCGACATCATCCTGCTCAACTTCCTGAAGGGCGCTGAGCACTACAAGGCCCGCAAGTTCGAGGAGGTCAGAAGTGGGGCCGAGGTGCCGTGGGGACGGGGTCATCTGCCGGGGGCTCAATCAGCTGGGGGCTGTGTGGGATTGGTTGGTGGGGGACATGTAGGCAGTGCCCCTGAGCCCCCCGGGTGCCTGGCTCTGTGGCAGTGACTAACCCAGTGCCCATCCCCTGCCCACAGGTGCCAGAGGCTGGCGTGCCCGTGACCCCCGCCAGCCCCACGGCATGTGCCCCCGGGGCGCTGGAGGGCTGCACTCGGGACAAGCAGTCCACGGACTCAGGCACCTTCTCCCTTGGCCTCTAGCCCTGGGTGCCGTGGAGCAACCCCTCTGCCTGCCCCCCACTGTGGGGCAGCCCACAGCCGGGTGAGGGGCTTGCTGGGACCCCCGGCAGGCTCCTACTGCCCAGCCAGTCTCCAGTGCTCACCCTGTGAGCCCCATCTGCATTCCAGTGTCCCCAGTGCCCAGACTGGGTGCCCCAGCCCTGTCCCTTGCCCCAGCGTGCCCCCCCCAGCACCTCCCTGTTCCCCGCTGGCCCCACGCTGGGGGGCTGCACCCTCCCCCCAATAAACCCGTGGCTCTCAGCACCCACCTCTGTCCAGCCTTGGGGGGCCCAGGGGAGTTATGGGGGGCCGATGGGCAGGGTTAGAGTGCAAGAGTGGAGGGAGGGGGAGGTCAGGGTGCTGTCCTTTGGGAGCAGGGCAACCCCCACTGCCCACCCAGGAGTCGTGCAGGAAAGAAGGGACACCCCCAAAATCCCCGTGCTCCTCCCAGCACCCAGCAGGGCCCTCCGTCCCCCCACCCCTCTCGTGGTACCAGAGGATGGTTGTTTGTTAGAGTACCTCTTCTTATTATCACCTCATCCTGGACTCCAACACACCCCTGCCCAACATCGGGTGGGTGCTGGCACAAGGAATTTATTGAGCTCCAAGGGAGAGGATGCAGCCTCACCGTCAGGGTGTGGTGGAGAGGGAGCACAGGGGGACCCGGGGGAGCTGAGCCCCTCATAACTCACAGATGAAGGGCAGCCACCTCTTGCAGCGCACGCTCCTCCAGAGCCCGTCTGGGGAGAGAGAAAGGGTCGGCCCAGCACCCAGCAGCACCCCGACCCCCAGGGACCTCCCCCAGCCCCAAGGATCCCCCCCACACCCCTCAATGTCAGTCCCTGCCAGTGCCAGCCCCTCCAGCCACCCCGGTGTCACCTCCCCATCCTGAGGCCCCCCAACACTCTCTCCTCCACCTCCCCATGGGTAGGGAGTCCCCCATGGCCCTTCTGACACTCCCAGCATCATCCCATCCTCCCCACATCTCCTGTGCCATCCCCAGCATCTGCGCTGTCCCTCTTCCACCCACAATGTCACCCTGTCCTCACCATGTCCCCCCTAAAACCACCCCATATCCCCATGTCCTTGCACCATCCCCAGTACCACTCCATCCTTCATCCTCTCTGCCACCCCACAGTGTCACACGTACAGACCCCAGCCCTCCTGTGCCCATCATGTCACCATTTTCTCACTTCCAACCCCGTGGTCACCCCATGCCACTCAGTCCCTCACCATGTCCCCCTGGCACCTCAGACCCCCCCATGCCAACCTCCGGGACTCCCAACCCTGGCAGCCATCCCCACTCCACACCTGGCCCTTGAGGGGCTCTGCCCACTGCCACCCTTATATTGCTGACAGAGACACATGTCCCCAGCCACAGCTTTGTGACACTCCCAACCAACCACCAACTGCTGGGGACACAGAGGGGGAAAATAGTGGGGTACACCCCGTGGGAGCTCTGCCCACACCCTCCCTGGCCAATGCCCAGAGTGTGCTTGGTCCAGCAAAAGGGGGTGCAGTGGCTCGGGTAGGAGGCTGCAAGAGTTTGGGGTGCGAGGTCTCAGTATGGGGGCTGTGGGAGTTTGGGGTGCAGGTGCATGGGGAGTGGGCTCTGAGAGTTTGGGGTGAAGGGGCACAAGAAGGAAGCTTTGAGGGTTTGGTGCACAGAGACTTGGGGAGGGGCCTGTGGAAGCTGGGGGTACAAGGTCTCAGTACGAGATCTCAGGGAGTTTGGGGTGCAGGGGCTCAGCACAGGGGCTGCAGGGGTTTGGGGTGCAGGGGCACAGGGGTGTGCTGGGGCAGGAGGTGTGCAGGGCATGGGGTGGGGGTTTGGGGTGCAGAGCAGGGCATGCAGATCCCCAGGGAGGGCTGTGGGTGCTCAGCTGCAGGCCAGGGGAGGTCAGACAGGGGAAGGGGCAGCCTGAGGGTGTTCAGGGGGATCTGTGGGCAAACAACTGGGCCGGACCCGGGGGGACACGGCCATTGGGGAGGAAATGGCCCTTGAGCAAGTGTGACCGGCGGGAGATGGTATCAGCGCCCCAACATCCCCTCAGCACCTCCCTGCACCCCTGCTCCTGCTCCCTGTCCCACGCTGTACTGTCCCCTCGGTGTCCCCACGTCCAGGCTGGGGTGGTGCAAGGCTGTGGTGGAGACATGTGACCCTGTCACCCCTATAAGGGGGACAACTGGCAGAGCCACTCAGTCCCCAGGTGAGGAGCAGGAACAGGGACAGGGACATGGACGGGGCCATAGGGTGGGTTCAGCCTCTGGCTGCTGGGGCTGGGGACGGGGATGGGTGTCCCTGAGGCAGGCACGGGGGACTCCGGGGTGCCAGAGGGCCATGGGGCTGGCACAGGGGATGGCAGAGGGACAGTGGGGACGTGGGGCACAGAGAGGCAGAATGGAGTGAGGGACATGGGGTGGCAATGGGGGTGGCAGAGGTTCAGTGGGGACAAGGCAGGTGGAAGAGGGGATGTGGGGAGGACAAAGTGTCATTAAGGGTGGCAGAGGGGCTCTGGACCATGAGGGTGTCTGCAGGGTGGCCGAGGGTGACAGAGCTGTGGCATCTCCTGAAGATCTGCTGGTGTCCCCAGCGTCCCTGCATGTCCCCCACCACGTGCACCTGCCTGGTGTTCACCCTGGCCCTGCTGGGCACAGTCCCTGCCACCCGCCTAGGTGAGTGTCCCCCTGCCCTGGTGACTACCCCCCATGCCCCCATTTGCCCACGGGGACACCCTGGAGACATCTCCAGTCCCTTCCACCCAGGTGACATGCCCATCCCACCAGTGCCACATATGTGGGGCTGGCAGTGGGTGGCAGAGGGACCCTCCGTGCCAGCCCTCACACCCCTGTCCTCTAGCCCCCCTCCAGCCCCAGCAGGTCCTCACAGCTGAGACCCCCATGAAGTTCTACTACGTGGTAGTGAACAAGTGGTTCACCTACTCACGCGCCCAGTGAGTGGATATGGGGCATGGCTGGGTGCCAGTGGGTACTGGGGGGTCCCAAGGTGCCAGGCCATGCCTGTCCCACAGTGACACTGCCAGGATGGGCACAGGTGTTTACAGGGGCGCTGAGGTGTGAGTGGGATTGGGTGGGTGTGGGTGGGTGCCAGGGGGTACTGGTGGGTTCCTGGTGCCAGGCTGTGCCCATCTCACAGCGGTACTGCCAGAACGTGTACCAGGGCCAGCTGGCCTCAGTGCACAGCGCCTCCCGCAACCAGCAGCTGCAGAAACTGGCTCGCACCTACACCTACCGCGCACCCTGGATCGGAGCTGTCCCCAGCTGGAAGGTCGGGGGAACACTGGAGGCGGCTCGGGCTGCCTAAGGGCAGCTGGGGCTGGTCTGGGGGGACAAGTGGCTGGGTATGGGGTGCTGGGTGCCGGGCCTAATTTTTGGGGGATGAGCCTGGGTATGGGATGCTGGGGTGCTGGGGTTAGAGGCAAGGTTTTGAGGAGTGAGGAGCTGGGTAGGGGTGCTGGGGCTGGGTTTTGGGGGCTCGGAGCTTGGTATGGGGTGCTGTCACTGGGTGCTGAGGCATCGCCATGGCAGGCAGGGAAGTGGGAGTCACGCTGGGAGGACTCCAGCACCTGGAACTATGCCAACTGGGCGACCTTGCATCCCCTCCATTTCGGCAGCAGCTGCACCACCCTGAGCACCCAAGGTGAGGGCACACACAATCCTACCCACTGTGCCAGGTGCCCGGCTCAGGTGGCATGGGGCTACTGGGAACACTGTGAGGGGCACTCACTGGGAAGGGCGACAGGGATACTAGAGGCAATGGGGAGGGCACTGAGGGGGGGCACAGGGCTACTGGAAGCAATGAGAGGGGGTTCAGGGCTTTTTGGGGCACTGAAGAGGTCACTCTGAGGGAGCTACAGGGCACTGAGGGGACTTGGAGGGTTATTGGAGGAGTCCTGTGGCCCAACTCATTACCCTGATGCTGCCCCTGTCCCCAGACGGACGCTGGCGCAGCCGCTTCTGCCACGAGCTGCACCCCTTCATCTGCCAGTACCGAGCCTCCACTGCTGCCATGGCCTCATAGTTTCCTTCCCATTAAAGCAGAAATGCCCTGAGCCGTGTCTGGGAGTGCTGTCGACCTGTGTAGGGGGGTGCGGTGGTCGTGGGGGGCAGCACAGTGAGCAGAGGGGGCAGCGATGTTTATTACCCCCAACCTCCCCATCCCACTGGCACAGCAACCCCAGGCCAGTAGATAAACGAGGTGCTGGTTGCCGGGTTCCTGGAGGGCGCGGGGCTCAGTGAGACGTCTCCCCGGGGGTCTCAGCGGCGGGAGGGGCTGCGAGAGGGGTGCCAGCTGCCTCCAGCTCCTTGGCTCGCCGCTGGCACTCGCGGGCCACCACCAGGGGGCTGACGAAGGCCACCAGCACCACGGCGATGAGCCCCAAGTTCACCTGGGGAGAGGGGAGTGTCAGAGCAGGGAGCCGTGGATCTGACCCCACCCATGGGTGGCCCCTGGGCCTGTCTCGTGGTCCCCCCGGCCCCCTGTGCTAGGCCAGGACCCCCGTTCCCCCAGGGCAGGACCCTCATCCTAGTGTGGGGCAGCACCCCAATCCCTCCTGGGGCAGGAGCCCCATTTCCCCATGGGGAAAGACCCCCACCCTAGTGTGGGGCAGCATCCATCCCTCCCGGGGCAGGACCCCTATTCCGTCAGGGGCAGGACTCCCATCCCTCCTCAGAACTAGACTCCCATTTCCCCGTGGAGTAAGACCCCTATTCCCCTGTGCAGCAGACCCCAATTCCTGACGGAGCAGCCCCCCCACCCCTCGGAGGGGGGCCTCAGGGTGCACTCACATAGAAGGGGTCCCCGTGGAGCGGCCCCTGCACCAGGGCGACGCAGGGGTACTGCAGGAGGGCCACCAGTGCTGACAGCGCCATGGCCAGCCCGTACAGCTTCCCAAAGTGCTGCGGCGGGAACCTGCCAGGCACCTGTGTCACTGCCAGGCACCCCCCGACACTCTGACCATGGCACCCCACCCTGGCAACTCCACAGCATCCTGACCCCTGATAGCCCCACTCTGACACACTGTCCTTTGGCACCCTCACCCCAATACCCTCTCCCCTGATGCCCCAGCCATGCCACCATCCCTGCCACCACCACTGTGTCCCCCTGCCACCACCTGCCACTACCAGCATTCTCTGTCACCAGCACCACGTCTCCTGCCACCTCCCAGCCCTGCCACTGCCCCCATCACCCCTGCCCCCACACCATCACCCCAGTCCCTGACACCACTGTCCTGTCCCCTGAACCCCCCAAACCCTGCCAACACTCTCCGCCACGCCATCCTGACCCTGCCACCCCAGTCCCTGCCACCCTCATGATGACACTAACACCGTTCTCTGCCACCTCTGCCTAGTCCCCTGCCACCTTGTCACCATCATCTCCTGCCACCCTGACCCCACTGCCCTGCGGGGCAGTACCCTGTGGCCCTGTGGGCCCCGTGCCCACAGCTGTCCCCTCGGCAGTGGCACTCACGCGATGGCCAGGAAAGCGGCGTTGCCACCGTACAGGAAGGAGCGGCTGATCACCTGCAGCACGAATGTGAGGAACTGGACGGGCAGGACAGGCACGGTGGCACACACGGAGAACAGCAGGCACTGCACCACCGTCACCACCAGTGACACCACTGCAGCCCGCAGGTCTGCCAGTGCAGCCAGTGCACCTGGGGGAACAGGGGTCAGGGCAAGGGGACATGGGCCCCAGTACGGTCCCTCTGTCCCCTCACCACTTGCTGTGGGGCTCAAGCACAGAGGTAGTGGCACCTCGTCACCCACCCAGATGAGGGCAGAAGAGGCAAGGGCACCCAGGGCTGCGAGGGGTGGTTACATTCAGGGCGAGGGGCGGGTGGGGGTACCCCTACCCCTCAGGGTGGGGTAGGGAAGACAGTTACCCTCAGGGCGGCAGCGCTTGCTCCGCTTGTGCCAGTCAAGGATGAGGCCATTCCAGGGGGCACAGAGCACCCCACAGAGCTGGGTGAAGGCGAAGGCATTGGTGTAGGTGCTCACTGTGGGGAGTGACATGATCAGGCGGGGGGCAGCCACAGGGGGTCCCCGCCATGTGTCCCCCACCCCGCAGTGCCATACCCACGTTAGGGTCCCTAAGCGCCAGGTACTCGAGCAGTGAGTTGAGGGTGCCGATGAACAGGTAGTGGCGCAGCTGCATGACGGAGAGCCAGGCCACGTGCCAGGCGAAGAGCCACGAGCACACGCAGGCCTGGAACGTCACCCCAGGGGAGGCCCCACCTGTGCAGGTGTCAGGGCAGGGCACACACAAACAACCTGATGCACCTTGTCCCTCCCATCTGCTGGGAACCCCCCATCCACCAGTATGACCACGCCCCTTCAGCTGTACCACCACATCCACTTTAAGACCACGCCCCATGTTGCCACACCCTAACAGGCTCCACCCCAGTCTGCATATTCACATATGTACTCCAACCCACATGCCCATGCAAAGCCACGCCCACCCACCTCCAGGCCACACTTCTTTATCTGCATACAACGACCCCCGTGGCCACGCCCGTTGGGCTAAGCCCCTCCCCACCTCGTGCAGACAAGCTCCGCCCCACCAAGAAGCCCCACCCCCAGATTCCTGCTTCCCAGCACCTCGAGGAACAGGGGGCTCCATGGAGGTCTCCTCAGGGCCATCCTCTCCCGGGTGCCGCTTCTCCTCGTAGGTGCGGTAGGAGCGGGAGCGCCCAGGCCACTGCAGCCTGCAGCAGGGCCTGTGTCACTCCTGCCACCCACCTCCGCCACAGACCCGCCCACGCGACAGGACCCACTGCCCATTGAATGAGACCCACCACCAATCACCCACAGGACGGAACCCACCACCCGTGCGAAGGTACCCACTGCCCACAGGATGGGACCACGCACTAGCCACCGATGGGGCTAGACCCACTGCTCACCCACCACGGATGGGACCCACCACCCACAGGGCAGGACACACCACTACTCACCATCACCAGATGGGACTCACCATCAGGGGACAGGACTCCCCACCCCCTGGGGGGACCCACCCGCTCCCCTCCCCAGACCCCCTGGCAGGGTGCAGTCAGCTCCTTGTACCCATAGTCGTAGGCGGGGGGCAGTGGATAGGGAATGCGAGTGCGTGGCATCAGGAAGAGGGTGCGCAGCAAGTGCCAGGCACTGCAGGCTGCCAGGAAGAGGAACATGGCTCGTAGGGACAGCCCCTCCGCGTGCAGCAGCTAGGCAGAGGGACAGAGGCAAATCAGGGACAGTGATGGGGACAGGGACAGAGTCAGGGACAGGCTGCCACTGGCCACCATGGCCACATGCTCAGACCTTGGGTCTGTCTCCACATGTGGCTCCAACAGTGGATCAGCTGTGTCCCAGATTGTGTCCCTCATATTTCCCCAACTGTGTCCCCAGTATGTTCCTAGCTGTGTCCTCAATGTGTCCCTAGATGTGACCCAACTGTCCCCAGCTCTGTCCTCCCCTGCAGGCACACAGCACCCCCCCACCATCACCAAATCCCTGCGCCCCATTCCCACCTTGACAATGAGGAAGACGGCAGAGGAGGAGTCGAAGGCCCCGTTGTAGAGGGTAATGATGATGGAGCGGTATTTCCCAAAGAGGTTTCCCACCTGGCACCGAGAAATCCCCCAGCAGCATCAGGGGATCTCTCCCTGTGCCAGGCAGGTTGCCCGTGCTAATGGGTTGGGGTTGGGGTGTGAGGAGAACGCACCTGCATGTTGGTGAGGATGAGGAGTATGCCACCCACTGACAGCATGGACATGGCTGGGAAAAGCAGCACTGCCAGCTCTGGGGACACAGAGGTCAGTGGGGACAGTAGGGGTCCCCAAAAAGCCCCTCCCAGAGCTGGAGTCCCCCTGCCACAGGGTCTCACCTGGAGTGGAGAAGGCGATGAGCAGAGTCCCACCAGTGTAGAGGGAGCTGAAGGGACAGTAGTGACACATGGGTACAGGGTCCTGGGGAGCACAGGTGACCCCAGCCCCACAGGTGCCTTTTGTGCCATCAGGGCCTTCCCACCCCATCCTGCCTAGGTACCCTGATAACCCCCCGCTCTCACCAGCCCCTCCCGGCCTGAGCCCTGTCCCCAGGAGTGACCATGTCCCCCTGGCACAGGGCTCACATGGCAATCAGGCGTGCGGCCATGGTGCCAAAGCGGTCGAAGATGAAGCCCATGGGGAAGGTCATGAAGTTGTTCATGAAGGAGCCGATGGTGAAGACCAGGGAGAACTGCTCATCCTGTGCACTGCAATCTGGGGATGGCAGTCAGTGAGGAGTGGGGACACCAGGGACAACAGGGATGTGGGGTGCAGGGGACATGGGTCAGAGGGAATGCAGGCACAGGAACACCAGACAGCAGGAACCCAGGGACACTGGGGATGCGGGAACACGAGGGACATGAAGCTACTGGAGACATGGATGGGGGATAGCAGGGACGTAAGCATGGAGACAGTGGCGATGCAGGACATTGCAGGGCACCAGAACATTGAGGACAGCAAAGATGTTAGTGTGGGGGTGCAGAGACTCAGGCACAAGGACAGTGGGGACATGGGCATGGGGACAGCAGAGACCTGGGGACAGGGCAACAGCATGCAGGCCACAGCCAGGCATCAGGACAGCAGGGACATGAGTCAGGGGACCATGCGGACGGGGACATATGGGGGTCTGTACCAAGCGTCTGGGTGAAGTTGTTGGTGGGGGGCTGGCACAGCCACTGGAAGTAGCCCAGTTTCTTAAGGACAAAGACGAGGGAGGCCCAGCCGAAGATGATGCCGCAGAAGGCGCCGCACTCCAACAGCCCTGACACGAAGGTCCACAGGCGCTTGGCCAGCCCCGCGCCCCCCGCCATGTCACCTGTCTGGGGGGCCACCGGCCTGGGCTGTCACTGGCCTGAGGCGTCTCCGTCGAGCCTGTGAGTAACAAACACCGGACATCTCACCGTGCTGACACTCACTGAAGGCATGGGGACACATGGGGGTGCACAGGGGCACATGGCGTCACGTGGCCACCTGGGCAAAGGCCACCGTGACCCCAGCTCTGCCCCTTGCCCCTAGCCACAGCAACTGGCATTGGTGTCCCCACCATGTGCAGGGGTACAGGAGAGGACCCTGTGGCAGCCGGGGCTCACACACATGAGCACACCTGTTCACACGTGTGCACACCTGTTTACAGACACACACACCTTTTTACATGGACATACACACAACTACATGCACACACCCCCATTTAAATGCACATACACTTTTTTACAGACACACATGAGACGCACACACACCTGTTTAAATGCTCAAACACATTTTACATGCATGCACACGTGTTTACAGGCACATATATGTTTACATGCACACACACGTTTACATGCACACACAAGTTTACATGCACACACACACATGTTCACAAGCACACATATGTTCACAGGCATGCACACCTACTCACATACATGCACATACAACCATGCCTGCTGGTCCCCCTCCTGTGCCCCTCACCCACCTGCACCAGGCCAGGCTCTCCTGTTGTCACTGTCACTGTCGCCGCGTTTGAACCCTGGGTGGCTGAGGCACATATCCTCACCCCCACGCACATCCCCTGCTAATCTCCTGGGCACACCCGTGGGTCCCCGGGGCTGCTGACACCTGATAGCACCTCGGTCCCCCGATAGCTCCTTGGTTCCCCTGATACTGGCTCAGTTCCTCCACCGCACTGGGACTCCCCTGCACTGTCCCTATCACCCCACACTGGCCTGTCCTGGGATCTGGCACAGCCCTGGGGACACTGGCATGTTGCCAGCCACCCTGGTCCATGCTCTGTGGACAACAACATGCCCCTGAGACACCAACACCCCCGAGAACAACAGCACCCCACGGGGGCACTGGCACAGCCATGGGGACACTGGCACAGTCATGAGGACACTGGCATGCTGCCTGGCACCCTGGTGTGTGCACTGGGGACAACACAACAACACACACCCCTACCCCCCACAGGGACACAGGCACCCTGCTGGGAGCCTGGCACAACCCTTGGGAACCTGGCACACTCCCTGGTGGTGCTGGCACAGCCCATGGGGATACTGGCACTCCCCTGGGAACACCAACACACACCCCCTGGGGACACCAACATATTCCCCCGGGGACCTGGCACAGCCCTTGGGAACCTAGCACACTCACTGGGGACGCTGGCACAGCCCCTGGGGAGGCAGGTACACTGCCAGGAATGGTGACACCCCCCCCGCGCCCCTAGCACATCACTTAGGGGCCCTGGCATGGCTCTCAGGGCCAATGTCACATCTCTGGGACCCTGTCACACCCCTGGGTCCCTGTCATGACTCCAGGGACCCCCTCACACTGCTGGGGACCATGACATGTCTTCTGGGAACTGTCCTCCTGTTCCCCTGCCCTGCTCATCCACACACAGCCTGGCTCCGCCACACTGAGCCCCCCATCACTGTGTCACCATGTCACCGTCCGGGGCCTGTCCCTGTCCCCTGCCGCTGTAATGTCGGGTAATGAGGCCTCATTACCGCTTGTGGCAGCTAAAGATTAACCTGGCTGAGGCCAGTGGAGGCGGCCGGGCGGGGCTGCATTATTTTTAGCCATCCAGGCAGGGTCTGGAGCTGCGGCAGCTACTGGGGGGCACTGGGGCACCCCGAGATATGGGAGTCACTGCCTGAGGCACCCCAAGGCGCTCATTATGGATGTTGTCTGCCACCAAGCCGTACTGGTGTGTCCTGGCCATACCGATCTTTCCCAGGCAGGCTGGCAAGGACCCCGTCTGGTGGTGAAACCCTCAGACTCGTGGGCCCCCCACGGGGGCAGCAGGAGGGTCGGGATCGGGTCGGGGGGTGCACGGCACTAGCGACTCCATCCCCTTTGTCCCCTCCATCTCTGCTGTGATCCCCAGCTCACCCCGAGCGGTGATGGGAGGCAGGGGGTTTCACGACAGCTCTGGGGGCTGCCACGGGGCTGGGCTCCCCCTCCTCACCCCACTGCTCCCCATAGGGGTGGGTGCCCCGGAGTGGGCAGCGCCCGAGCCGCACGGAACAGGGGCAGCCCCGGCCGCGGGGACTTTGCCTGGGCACGTGTGGCGGTGGGACACGCACGTGGTCCCAAGGATGGGCAGCCGTGGGACACCGCCGTGCCAGCGCCCCGAGCCTGCCTCACGGCCTCGGGACTGACATGGCCCCACGGCCCCTCCAGGGCACCACCCGCACCGCNGGGGCGGAGGCCCCGGTGGCGCGGCCCTGGTCATCCGCGGGTCCGCCCCGGAGGGGCTGTTCCGGTACGGAGCCCTTCCCCCGTGACGCCTCTGTGGCCCCCGCAGGTGCCCCCCCCGCCGTTATCTCCAGGTGTGACACCTCTTTACCTGATGTCTCCAAGGTCTGCTCCTGCTGGGGCCACCCTGGGTCACCCTTGGGCTAGTCTTGGGTCACGCTTGGGCCACGCCTAGACTGGACACCCCAGAACCACCCTTGGATCACCCTTGGACTACCCCTTGGCCACCCCAGAGCCATCCCTGTGCCACCCTACTGTCCTTTGCTGTGTCCCCTGCCTGTCCCTGTCTCCCTATTCCCGGCCTTCACTCTACCCAGGATACACCTGTCCCTCCTTTCACCCTCCCCTTGACCACCCACACCATGTCCTTTCCTCCGTCCCTCTGTCTGCCTATCGGTGCTTGCAGCTACCCGGCCTATCCCCACCTGTCCCCATCCATCCAGCAGTTCATCTGCTCTGCCAGCTGCCCTATCTGTCAGTTCATCACCCATCCATCTGTCCACCACCCATCCATCTGTCTGTCACCCACCCATCTGTCCATCATTTGTCTGTCCACCACCTGTCCATCTACCCCCCTCCAACCACAACTCTATCCATCCCATCATCTGTCCCACCACCATCCATCTGTTCATTGCCTGCCCTTCCCTCCGTCTGTCTGTCTGCCTGTCCTCTCCATCCATCCTACGTCCATCCATCCCTTCACCTGTCTATCCTTCTCTCCAGATGTTCTCCATGCATCCATCTGTCCATCTGTCCTTCCATCTACCTGTCCATCCATCCATCTGTCCTCTCCATCCACCCTCCACCCATGCATCCATCTGCCCCCTCCTTCCATCCATCCTCCACCGTCCATCCCTTCCCAGACCTCCACCCACCCTGTCACCAGCTCCCCCAGCCAGGTGGGCACCAGCATCCACAGCCCACGCAGGGTGAGCACCCCCTCCCTTGGCCAGCCAGAGTGTGCCCGTCGGGGGAGACCGTGGGCCGGGCCGGGTCACGGGCGGGGGGCACGGGCGGGGGGAGCGGATGGCGGCCCCTGAGTCAGTCCCGCGCCGCCCACGCCCCCTCC
>WEIV01005436.1:2114-12571 GCA_013390005.1 Calyptomena viridis | reverse complement strand
TGAGGGTTTCAGAGCTGAGCTTCGTGGGAAGAATCAGATCTCATTTATCTAAAAATGTTCTGTGGTCACAGAAGAGGTTCTATACATTTCCTTTATATAAATAATTTGAATTTTTTTTCTTGAATCTTTTTTCATTTAGGTCTGGCAAAGCCTATGGGATTAGTTGAAGGTCCAGGAGGCTTGGGACAGGGGGGAATGGCTGCTACCCTGAGAGATGATAGCCATGAATCAGAGACTAAGTATGAAGAATATGGTTACAATGCCCAGCTCAGTGACAGGATATCACTAGACAGGTCCATCCCTGACTACAGACCAAAAAAGTAAGTTGAATTCCACATTATTATTGAGAGTAAGAGATTGATTGTTGTTCTGTTGACACAATGTCATGAATGTGGTGGCATTCTTCCCATCACATCCCTTTGTGGTTGGAGTATGACAGCAGTTAGTCATACATATACCCCTCAGTTTAGTGAAAATTAAATAGACCAACTGCCAGCTCAGGCATGAAATGCCATGTTAAATGCATAGCTAATTCTGTCAGTAATGCATTAATATGCACATTCAAAGCCTCAGATCAAAAACTGCATGAGGATATCAGTGCTTATTGGGTTTGGTTCACTTAGAAAAAGCCTTCAGAGGTGGCAGCCTTAGTCTTCCTCTTGTAGGTATGTGCAGTGGGAGGGAGAAGTGCAACAAACACTTTATAGTCACTGGTCCCTTAAAAAAAAAACACCACCACATCTAATCAACTGTCTTTAATTACGTTTGATGTTCTTAGAATTGTTTAGTTGGGGTTTGCAATGTGCTGAAACATGGACTAAGTGTAATCCATCGGGGTCCTATAATTGCAATATGATTTTTTGTCTTTGGAATGTGTGTCTATTTTTATTCTACTGTTTATAGTCTTCACACGCCTGTGCTGTGCTTGACATTGCAATTACATGTTTATTATTTGTGCTGATTTATTATATTTTGTATTAAATATCTTTCAAATCTTTCATGTTTATGGAGTTATGTATCTTCCAGATGAGACATCTGCACTGTCATCCCATGAATGACAATCAGTAATGTCTTAATGCAGAGGAGATCAGCAACAATGCCTAGTTGCTCTCAGGAGACAGAATTGAAAAGAATACTTAATTAATTTCTAATAATAATCTTCTTTTTTAAAAGACCCACTGGGGCTCCTAGGCAGAACTGAAAGTTAAATAAAAAAGTATCTTATTAAGTGGTGAGAAAAGTTTAGCCAAGCAAAACAGCTGTGCTCTGTGAGTAGATTGCAATTGAATTAGAATTTTAGGCAGTTTAAGCTGCCAAAAACAAAACTTCGGTTTAACTACAAATTTCATTAGCTGTGTTGCATATTAATCTGATCTCAGAAGTACTGAGTCAGCATTTGTTTTCTCAAATACTTGCTACAGAAAAGAAAACCTATAACAGAAGTGGCAAAAAGAAAACAATCTGCCTTGGTATCACATTTGATATAAGTACACTGACTTGTTCATCTCTCCTTCTCTCTTGATGTATCATAAAAATCCACCATGACATTGTGCTGGGGAAAAAGTAGTCTGTAGTTATGCAAATACTGAAGTTGTGCCTCAGATCGGGTCCAAAGACCCTTAAAATCAATGTGAAGTTTCTCAAATGAAAGTCGGTGAGGTTTGACTTGACCTGTTATCAGCTGCTGTGGTCAGGTGGATGAGGATAAATGAGATATGTTCTGCTAGGAAATACAAGAGCAAAGGCTACAGAGCTTAAATCTAGCTCAGCAGCTGTCAGAAGCATGAGAATATTTGCAATGTACTGGTGTTTCACTTCAGATTACTCTTTCATCATTTTACTTAGACGCTTTGATGAGTCATTCAGATAAGCTTTTTGACATGCTCCTTTTGGGTATCTCATAAGGCCATGTTATATGATTAACTGAGTTACTGGGAGAACTGCCTTCCCTGTCATGTTTTGACACTTTTGAGGTGGTTCTAGTTAGATCAGGATGCTGAAATTGATGCACTTATCTCTGGATGCTGATGAGTCACAGGAAAGTCCTTCAGTTTGAATTTGCTATGGAAAATGAGTGGAAGTTTGGAGAAGGTAGAAGCTCTTGTTATAGGAAGAGTTTTATCCATTTAAATGGATTGAGACCAGCCTTGAAGAGGAGGACTTAGGGGTGTTGGTTGACAGGAAGCTCAATGACCCAGTAATGTGCACTCATGGTCCAGAAAGCCAGACATGTCCAGGGCTCATCCCTGGAGGTGAGGGGGTGAGGGGGGGATTCTGTCCCTGTACTCCATTCTCATGAGACCTCACCTGAAGTGTTGCATCCAGCTCTAGGACCCCAAACATAAGAAGGACATGTCTGTTTGGTTTAGGCACTCTTCTGTAATTTTATATTGGAGAGAACTAAACCTCCAGATTCTTGAGAGAAGCTTTGGGAAAACCATTTTTGTTTTGTGGAACTTCTGTACGCTGACTTGCCCAATGGTCTCCTCTTTACATTGCTGAGCCTTTCTCAGTTTGTTTCTGATTTATACCTATGTCATTCCCAGAACTTTTCATTATTAAAAAAGGGAGAACTTTTAATTTTTAAATTGAGAATCAAGTTGAAATTAATGTCCAAGGCCACATAGAAAGTCTACGGACAGTCTATGAACAAAAGCACTTATCTGAATATACATTCCCAAAGTATTAAATCATACTTTCCCCTATTGTGGCTTCCATTTAAAATAGTCAGATCTAAACACTTGCATACAAAAGTGGGTATTAAAGATATGAAATGGGAGAATTTGTACTGAAGACTGCATTGCATAGATGCAATTTATTAAAGTAAACACGACTTCACTGTGCAAATGTGGGACTTGAAATATTCCAGGCTTGCTCAGAAATATTATCTTTTAGTTCATTTTGTCTTTGAACTCCCCCTTATTGTTGTCCACTATCTTATTCTGGTAGAATAAGCCTTCTGTTCCATCTACTTGCATAAGCTCATAAACATTCAGCAGTTTAATTGCTTTTCAGGAGGTATTTTCATCCCCACACAGCAAATTAAAAAATATGTTACACTAAAGAGGTGTACAGTCAGCCAGCGTGACCACGAATGCTCTGAAATTGGAGTCACCTCCATGTCCTTACACTGCAGCAAAGTCTCAAGCCTGAGTGGGTAGTCTTGCTCTCAAGATGCTTTTCTCACATCATGTTCTTCTTTCCTACCTGCTGCTGCCAATACAGATGTTCATTTTAGCTCAGAAACCTTTTCTTTAGGGTACAAATTGTTGTTGGTATAGGAGGTCAGTGAATTTTGTGCATGTTGTGTTTGTGTGCCAGGCAGAAGCAATGGCAGTAAATAGATTGCTTGTGATTACAAATCACACAATAATTACAAAATTACAGTTTGATCTTAGCGTGGTGTAATAAATGTCTCAGCTTTTTCATCAATATCAGAGATTTGTAAATATCTATCAGACACATATAAATAATATAAATAATACAGAAAATACATTGCAGAGGGATCAGAATGTTTAATGTCCTGATCTCTTTTTCAAGCAGTAAGGTATCAGCAGGACTCTCTAGCCCTCACTAACATACCCTATTTCATCTGTGCAATGAAAGAAAGAGAAGCTTTTTCTGTAAGGAACAGCATATTTTTTCCTTGGAAGCACACGGCTAAGCTGCAGATTGCTCTGTGGTTCTATGGGAAAAGTGTGATTTTAGTATTATTGGATTAATTTTCACACATGTTCTTCTGTATTCAAAATTAATGTTGTGATAAAAAAATCTGAGTACTCTGTGGAAATAATCCAGTGTTGGCCAGTGCATATGTGTGGGAAAGCATAAGAACATGTATTCATATCAATTATCTCTGCCAATATGTGTAGATGTAGAACAGTCCTGAATCTGGACCATGGGAGTCCTGTGAAATCCCTTGGGCTCTGTCTTTCTTACTGTAAGTGTCAAAGGGACAACATCTGACTGAATAGTTTAAAACAGATCTGGAGCGACAGAGCTGAGATTTTGGTAGAGATTCCGCACTTCCCATCAGAAGTGCCCAGTCAGCCACATAAACCCCTGTGGGTACTGAGAGCAGAGAGAAAGAGAACAGGTTTGCCTGGACACGTTGTATTGCTATAACAGGCTGGTAGCCATCCTTCTGCCCTTCAGGAGGAATAACAAGCTCCACTGCTGCCAACTGTAGCACGAAATACAAGCCTCTGGATCAAACTCAATCCTCCCCAGTCACGCATGAAGACAGAGGTGCTAAAGCCCCACATGATTTTATCAAAGATAAAGTAGAAAAAAATCAAAACCTTAGGGAATGTCATTCAAAGACGTGGGGAAAGGCCCTCAAACTTACAAAAGCTGTTTGGTTTACAGTGTAGCATCCTGGAAAAGTGGGAAGTGTCAACTAACCAGATGCTTTCAAAAAAGAGTATTGTCTCTCAGGATAACATCAATTCCCCTGTTCTTTCTAGTGCACAGGCTGGATAGAAAGAGATTGAATTGAACAGGTGCAACACCTGTAAATCTGATATTTTCTAACTTTCTATCACTTGACTTTGCAACTTAAATAATTTCTGGGGTTTTTTTACATGCAGGACACGTCCACACACAAAGAGAAACATACACACACACACTTGTCAAAATCACTTGCTGTGATGCATTATGTATACTTTTGAGAAAAGTTAATATGATCCTGGAGCTTCCATAATGGCTAAATTGGCTTTTACACAAAATTGTCGCCACTTGGTGAGGGACTTTAATTTAACTGATCTTTTCTGTGCAACTTGATGCCGAGTGCATTATGGCAGTTCAGTGATAACAATAATACTAATATATGGATTCAGTCTGCTGGCTCTATCAGGAGATATTTCTTTGTGTTATAGTCATGGATGTTTGTATTGAGAAAATTCAGCCCTATAGAATGAGCTTATTAATGCTGTGGCAACTCAAGTCTTTAGCCATAAAGTGCAGAGAAATCTGGGTCTCGAGGAAATTGCTTTCATTTATTCAGTTCTTTTATGGAGGTGAGTGTTTTCATGGCTTGCTATACACATTTCACAATAGCAAAGGAATTGCATCGCTTGGGCCTTGAAGTGTAATTAATGGTTCAATCCACTCTATACCTAAGGAAAAGCTTTTTTAATTACCTATCAAAAAGAATTCTGGAATTGATCAAATAGTGCTATCGAGGGGGCAGACTTGGTAAACAGCCCTCTGATTTGTTCATTCAAGGGTTTAATAACAGTAGCTACTGTGAGGCCAGTGGCTAGAAAACAGCCTTGATGTCAGAGATGGTCCTGTGAGCTCCAGCGGCTTCAGGAGGCAGAATGATCACCTTTAATTTTGACCCTTTGTTTTGGTGGTAGAGCTCTGTGATATTTGAGCCATCAGTCAGCAGCTCTCTAGAGCCACATCATCTGTGCGTTTGCAATTTCTGTGCTGTGGGAGGAGGATCCCTGATGTGGTACAGTGGCCCCTGCCCGAGGCTGTGGGAGCAGGATGTTCCTGTGCCCGGCTGTGCTGGATGTCGCTGCAGGAGCAGGGCATGAAGGCAGATGGCTTTCAAAGAGCATCAGCCTTTGGATCAGTGGATAGGAGAAGGCTGGGTCTGATATTATTTGATTTTTCTCCACCTTTGTTGCTTGCCCTGCCTCGTGACCCAGTTTTCGAATCCTCTGGGGACACTGGGTATTCTTTGCCACTTAGACAAATGACACAAGAAACTCCAAATTAAAACAGACCCTTAGGATTCTTTCCAGGTTTAACCAGAGTGCAATGTAATGGGTGTCCTCACAAGGAATATTTGAAGTGGAACAGATCAGAACTTTCCAGGAATCAGAATTTTTGATTAGCAGAAAAGGACAACTGAAAAAAAAAGGCCTAAAAATATTTTGTCAAGCTGAACATCTTCTGTGAAATGTTTGTTTAAAACAATTATTGGGACCAATGAAACATTTAGTTTCCCATTAAAAAAATTAGTTTTAAAATGATGAATTTTCTATTACTAGCTTCTACCAATACTTTCAGATTAAATACCAGGTTGCTGTAAAGTAAAACAGTTAAAATTAAGCATTTCATTTTTTCAGCTGACAGTGTTTCACAATAACAGTATAGGCAAGATATTTTGATTTCGACCAGGCTTATTTTCATTAGGAAAGCATTTAACTTATTTTTTTCCCCCACTCATGCTCAACAAATCTAAAAAAACATGCTAAAATTCTGAAAAAAAAAAAAACATTTTGGCCACTCTGAACATATGACATAAATTGAAGCAGAGAGAAGGAAAAACAGAGGCAGAAAATGGAGCAGACAGAATTACCTCTGGGCAACAGATTAGGATTGCTTATTGGAGGGAAATTCAGTAAGACATGAAACTAACTGAAGTGTTTTAATTAGATCCCAAATCAATGTCCAGATGTGGCTTTTGAACAGTGCAAAGGGAGCGTGTGTGTACATGTGCTCTGGGACTTTATGTGGATGGTTGTGGATCTTTGCCGAGTTACACAGGCTGGACATTTTCCTCAGGCTGTGAATCCCCTACAAATAGCACAGGCGCCTTTGCACACACATTATCTGTGTGCACAACTGGTGATACAGCTCCAGAGAGACATGCCCAAGTTCGAGCTGGCTTTTGTCTTGCCCGAGAGCAGAAGGATCTGGTGTGGACTAAGTAAATCCCTGTGCTGCTTCCTCTGCAGTGAGCTGGGCTCTGACCAGCTACTCATCAGTGTTCAGTGTTGTAGTTCTGACTCAGTTCATTTGGGATATCAGCTGACAACCCAAATTTGCTCATACTGCTGCCTCTGGGCCAGTTGTGCTTATTTGTGTGTCCCTGTGTATGCCAAAGTCTTAGCACTGCATTTTGGGAAATGTTTCTTATTTGGCTGTAAAAGGCTCAGACTAGAACTATGTAAAGCCCTCAAAGGAGGGAAAAAAAAATCACCTGTTCCTTTGGCTGGGAAAGAAAACTCTGTGTGAGTTTTAGAAAGTGCCAGCACATACATCCAGTGCTCTGTATTTGTGTGGTCCCTCTGTAGTTGTCACTGAGACCTGTAGTTGTGATCTAATCTTGTTTACAAAGGTACTGTACGTCTTCTCCCAACCTCTGCTGGAGCTCTGCGCACTTTGCATAAAAAATGATATATTAGTTGGGATGAGGGCTCAAACCTTTGTCTCCCAAATCCAAGGTCAGCATTAGGTTTTTAGATATTTAATTAGTTGTACAATGTTAAATTTCTTCAATGAGATGACTGACTGATGAACAGGTTAACACAGTGATTGTGTTTTCCAATCATAATTAAAAAATTACTGGGAAACCTTTCAGCCCCTTTTTGAGGCCATTACCAGGAAGGTTCTCAGACTGATTTGGCTTGACCAGCAGTAGGGCATGACCTAGGTGGGACCATGAGACTTCTCAGTTGCACTACACTAATCCTCTGCCTTCTGCTTTGTTGTGCTGAGGGATTGGTGACCCCCAAGGCTTTGGGTAGACAGTAACCAAGTTTTTTCAGGACATAACTCAAAAGCAGAGACTCCCCACCAGCCAGACTCCATGCTGTCTCTGGACACATGACAGTATCTCACAGTTACTTCTGATATTCAATAGAAGTTTTTTCTGGCTTTTCCCATTAGATTCGTTATTGATTGCCTTTTGTTTAGTGCTAGGCTTTCCAATTAAGTAGTGACTATAATTGTGCCACAAAGTGTATCACACTGGTCTTGATTATTAACACTGACCAGTGGGATAATGAAGCACTAGAAAGGCTAAATTAAAAAGAATCATAAAAACTAACAACCTTTTCCAAAAAGCCACCTTATGTTCAAATGCAGTAATTTTCCTCTTTTACATTTTTGCATTGCCTTTGTGTATATTAAATGTTGAAGACGAATTCTGCATGACTGTCAGCACTAATAAATGTAGATTTAGTGAAGGCTGAATTTGATTAACTAGGGAGCATGAAAAATAACTGATTGCAATGTTGTTTTTAAATGCAGTGAGACTGGAAGCCATTCCCTGCAATTCGTCTGCTCCAGAACATACTCTTGAATACATGAATAGTTTACCTAAGGTGGATTGCATAACACTGACTAAAAATTAGACATCTAATTTAAGGTGATCAACTTGGCTGCCTTTATAGTCAGTTGAAGTGACATGGCAGCATTGCTTATTATGTACAGTGTGTAATGTCCTTTGGAGGTCTCTCCCTCAGGAACCTAGGACAGGCAGCTTAAATAGGATTTCGGGTGAATCCCTAATGTTAAATGCTCCAAGACATACAGAAACGAGAGGGAATTTCTATATTAGCAACACGCATTGAAGAATAACCTGCTACCATGGGCAGCCTGGGTAAGGTCCCCACCAAGCAGCTGGGGAGGCAAAACTGTGGATGTAGCCCAGTTTTCAGGTGGTAGGAAAAGATAATCAAAAAGCTCTTTTGCATCCCTCAATTTTTCTTACCAATCATGAGACCAAATATGTTTCATGTGACCTGCACTGTCACTGGTGCCTTAAGCACAATTGCTTTTTTCATTTTAAAGTATGTTTTAGAGAAACTCTGGTAGTTTTTTGAACTTGAAAATGGAAAACCACAGTATTTCCATAGCAGGAGAATTTCCTCCTGCACAAGAGTAATGATGGGGTGCTGTCTTCAAATTGTGTAAGTTGTTCTTTCACGGGTAAATACTGTCTGTAGTGCAGAACCACTACTGAGATAGAGCCAGGACTTGCAGCTGTGTAGTGGCATTTTAAAGTTTCTTTCTTTTCCCTCCCCTGGGCTCATGACGGGTTGTTATCAGCCATCAGTTCCAGGGAGAAAAGGATATTCCTGTAAGTTTCTGAACTGTCATGTTATGTTACACTCTATGGTAACACATTACAGGATAAAAAGAAGTAACAGAACAAGACAAGCAACGAATTTAGGATGATATTTCTTTTCTTTTTATGTTTTCTTGAATATATCTCTGTTACACTACACCTGAGATTCTTTTTAGAGCTTTGAGGGAGTTCTAATGTTTGGAAATACTATTTTCCTCTTCTTTCCAAAAATGTATATGCAAATTTAGTTCTGCTGACAATGTGAGATATGTATTATCTCCAAATGTCTTCCTGGTGTAACTTTAAAAATTAGCAAGTTGTCCTTCCTATTTTATTTGGATAGGTTTCATAGGATAGGAAAGTCAAGGTTTCAGGTCACATAGCCTCAAGGTTTTCTAGTTGCTGTTGTTGTTTGTGTCTTTGTGATAAAAACATGAACAGGCCAAAATGTCAGACAATTTACTCTTCTTTCTGAAATAAAACTGAATTGTGAACTCCCAAGTTGATGCAGTGTTTCATTTTAATAGTGTCAGTTCTTGCTTGTTTTGCCTGTGTCTCCTGTTTTGAGTGAATTTAGTGCTAATAAAAGTGAGAGAGTCTTAAAAGTAGCCAGAGTCAGAAGAACCTGACAGTTACAGGCTAGCAAATGTAAGCTCCCTGTCTTGGTTAGCTTGATCTAGAGGCTTTCCAAGATTTTGTTTCTTGGAAGCAGCACCTGCCAGTTAAGTTGTTTGAAAGTTTTATTACTTTGAAATATGGGGCCTCTATTTTCTNATTTTGGCCTGCATCCCTATGTCCACAAGAAATCCTGCAGCACCTGTGCGTTCCCACCTGGAGACTTCTTTTGTAATATGGTGCAAGCCCTAAGGAGCAGGAGCTTTGTTGCCTTCTTTGTAAAACCAACACTGAGCTGATCATTGTTTTCTGTTTCTTGGCTGGGCAGGTTTATTTTAATAAACCTTATNCAAATGTAAGCTCCCTGTCTTGGTTAGCTTGATCTAGAGGCTTTCCAAGATTTTGTTTCTTGGAAGCAGCACCTGCCAGTTAAGTTGTTTGAAAGTTTTATTACTTTGAAATATGGGGCCTCTATTTTCTGTTCCTCCAGCTTTATGAAATGTTCTTGGCTTCTGTTGTGTTGCTTCTAGACCTTCTGCTGTGGTCTGAAAAACAAACCACAGTCAAACCAGATCACCTCGCTGGGTGCATCTCCAAAGGAGATCCAGGGACAGTTTATTCCCGTGCAGTCTGTGCACTCTTTTCCCTATTTCTGCCAGACCAACAGGCTGTCTTAATAAGAACTCAATGTACAATTTTGGCCTGCATCCCTATGTCCACAAGAAATCCTGCAGCACCTGTGCGTTCCCACCTGGAGACTTCTTTTGTAATATGGTGCAAGCCCTAAGGAGCAGGAGCTTTGTTGCCTTCTTTGTAAAACCAACACTGAGCTGATCATTGTTTTCTGTTTCTTGGCTGGGCANTGGCTGGGCAGGCATATTTAAATAAAGCTTGTGAAGCAGGCATTTTGCCATATATGTTACTGAGTCTCAGAACTTCAAGATGGTGAAAAAACATCTCTGTTTTCTGCAGAGGCTTACATTATAGCTGATATATTTTGTAGGGATCACTTAAGCAAAGACAAGAAGCCGTT
>WEIV01005418.1:58201-81480 GCA_013390005.1 Calyptomena viridis | reverse complement strand
CAATTCAGCTCACTTGATTTTTTTCTCTGGATTTGTTTGTCTTTAAATTAGAGATCATATGTTTTCCTCAAAGAGAATAGAGTTCAGATAAATCAGGATTATGTTTGTAAAACTCCAGAATCCGTGACTTTTACAACATGATACAAACTTATCTGTGATTTTAGACTTCTGTTAAATGCATGATGTATTTTGCTTTTCCCCTCTTCTGTCTGTTTTGTTAAATTATATACTCTTGTTCATATTAATAATTCTTGCCCGGCTTGAAAGGTAACAGAGGGAATCTATTTTTTTCCATGCAACCTCAGCATTGATGTTTTATGTATAATTAACAAAAAAAATACGTCTAAATTATTCCCCACATGTTCAAAAACACACACCTACTCAAAACCATAAAAACATGATGTGTAAAGTTTTATCCTTGCAAAGATAACTACAGAATCAAGGAAACCAGCAAAAAAGGAAAACTGTACATGTAGCATATTTAAATAGTAAGCTTCCAATGACCATTTGAATGACAATTTGCATGGTTTGGCCTCATGAGTTAACTACATTAATGGTCTACAGCTCTCCTCCTTCAGCCAGCTTTCTTCTGCAGTAAATCAATAATTCTTCCACCTGCTGCTGATTTCTCCAGGGTGAGCGGCCTAGTTATTTGTTTGACATCAAATGACATCATATTAAAAGATGTAACTACTAAAAAAGGATAAGCATGACTTGGAATTCTCTTGTCTGCTTAGGTGCTTGCTTAAATCATGTAAGCAGCCTCATCTCATTCTTCACCAGGACTATAAAAGTCAACAAAAGAAATATGTTGCTGACTAGATCAGTATGGATGCTTTTCCTATATGATTTTTCATTTGTTTTGATGCCATTGAAGGCATTGTTCTCATCTATTAAAATCTCTGATTTTAAGTAATTAAGTGTATGCTTTTGCTCACATGTCAATTTATATGTGATGAAAGCAAAGTCAAGTAGAAATTAAATACAGGGAAAAGGAACGGGAGAAGAGAGGAGGAGAGGAGAGGAAAGGAGGAAAAAGGAAGAAAAGCAAGGAGAAAGACAAGGAGGCAGGGAAGAAAGAGGGAGACTATTCTAAATTTAGGATTCAGATGAGAAAGATAAATAAAAAAGCTTTACTGTTTGATATCAGCTCTGCTCTTCTCTTGATCTCTAGTCACATTCATCTTGTATGCATCGAATTCAGAACCAGAAATGAAGATCTGTATTTCTTCCAGTTGTCAATGCTGCAAAAGCATTTTTTTTTCCAAATACTTCTTGTAGTACGTATCTCTATCCTGATGGGACTGACTATAGGCATAAGGTTTAGCACTTATATTGAAATTTGCAGGATTACAATTTTGTTTTTTTTTTCTTTAAGGTCCATAATAAATTAGTGAAGTAATCTGAAATGTTAAGAGAGGGATTAAAATTGAGTGGTATTTGTTAAAACTCAAGATATGCATATTTTTGTTTGAAGAAGTGAAATGGAAAGGTACTGTCCTATTTCTATTAACTAGCAGCCATACAAACAGAATGTGAATACATTTGAAGTGAACTTGCCATTCTTCTAGCTCCTTATAAAAAAAAAAAAAAATATCTGGGATATGGTTTTCCTTTTGAATAAGCCAGCAATGGAAGAGAAAGGAGGGAACTGTAACGAATCTCGTTGTTTCTGATGGTCGGCTTCAAGAATTAAGCACAGATGAGTCATACTGACAATCTTTACTTTTGGGGAACAGGAAAAGCCATTTTTTTCAGAACAAATATAGTAGGAAAACGTTGGGTTTAGTATGAAGCAGATGTTAGGGCTCAGGATACAGCAGATTTCGTGGTGCTGTGGTCCTTATGTCAGTTACCGTAAAACATATATTCTCTAGATATTTTCCAGACAAAAATGAACACTTTGGGTTTAATTGTTTTCCTTATATATTTTACTTATTTTCCTTACGTTGTAGTCAATTTTGTATTTCAGCAACTAGGAAATCATGTTGCTGCCTTTCAAATCAGAGAAAAAAGGAAAATTATCAAGGTGACTGCATGAAGCATGGAATATTGGTAGCTGAGCACAGCTTATGCAGCTTATTTTCTCTTATCTCTTTAACCTTTCTCCACCTATTTCTCACTCACTCTGTTAAGCCATCTGGTTAAAATGAATCTTTATAAAAGCCATTGAGATGCCATTATGTTCATATCTGATTTATTTTTCATGAAATAGAATTTTCTCTTCCCTGGTACTACTCAATATATATAAACTGGCTATTTTAGTCAATGAAAATTTTTATGACTCCAGCGAATCAGACTGAAGAATAAAGCAACACACTGGTGAGGTGAACCATGCCCCATTGTGAGAGGCTTTCCTTAGGCTGCCAAATGCAAAGCAGTCCAGGAGAGCTATCACATTTGATTGATACACTCACGTTTGAAGTAAAATCCAAAGATGAAAAATTGATGAGCATCAAATTAAAGGCATTTCTTAAGTAGATTAAACACAATTTCTGTCAAAAAGGTGAATCTTACTTTCACTGGAAGGCTTTTCAAATCTGTGGCTGGCAGTGCTGACTACACAATAAATGTGATACCTGTGTGCATGTGCGATTGCCTATAGTGGTGTTGATGCCAGTGAAATCTTTAATTTTGTGTCTGTAAAGGCAGTGAAAAGTTCCATGACATATTTCTGATGGCAGTACCAATCAAGTAAACTCCTTCCCAACAGTTCTTGAATAATTGCTATGATATTTTAGCCAAAGGATTTCAATATGCAAACCTGTGTGGGAAAATGCTAGATGCACATATAGTAGCGTAAAAGCTTGCAATGTACACATAAAGATTTTTGGTGAGATTACATTGTAAAGATGAAGTCCATATCATCAGGTGATATCTGTTGGCAATGAAAGTGAGAGTTATATAGGATGTAGGAACATGGTGATATCAGAACAGGACATACAAAGATGAAGACACTTTTTTTTTCCTCCTGTTGTTTTCATGGTTTTCATGGTTTGCAGAGATAAATTGTTTCTTTCTTCAGCTTTAAATACATCTAAATGTGGTTACTTTTTGCTCACAATATATATATAGACACACTTGTTCCACTGGAATATTGACTCTTCTGACATTAGATTGATGCCATGTTCTTACAAATGTTTCTACAGATACCTATCTTAAAGATTGCCAGTAGGTCATTCAAGACAACTAATATTCCACACATACTTGAGAGTTTTTTTTAAAAAAAGAATTCCCAAACCATCTCAAGCAAGTAGAGATATGTGACAACTTGGAATAAGGCATCCATTCTACATGGACCTTTTGTGCCATGTGTGTGGAGATGTTTGTCACCACCACATCCTCCTCAGGATATCCTCAGAGATCTTTTTGACCCTTGCACCAAAATGTATTGTTTAGCACTTTTAAAAAAACAGAAATAACAAGACAGGTTGAAACTGCTACTGAACCCCTGGAAAAGGGTGATGTAAGGCTGGAGGTGTGACTTGGCACAGGAGCAGATGATGTACTGGTGCTGTCACCTAGGGAGCTACTCGTTAGTAGCACGAAAGGTTTGAGTGCCAACAACGCAATGTGGGAACCTGTGACTTGGAAAGCAAGTGTTTGCAAAACCGGTGTCTCAGTGCTGTAAAGATGTCCACGAGTGGAAAAAGTGTTTATCAAGATGGATATTGATTTATATTTCTACCAAGGATGATGATGTAGTAGGATAGTTACCTGAAGCAGACTTGACAGATGTGACTTATTGCTAGGTTCTTGAGCAACTCCCTGTAAATAACAAAAGTGAAAGCCAGAACCAGAGGCAGTCCATGAGACCAGCTGTCTGGCTCAGACTTCCACACCACATCAGGCACTGCTACAGTATGTGCCTTTTTTCATGCTTTTTTGATTTTCCCTTTGCTTAAGCAGCTCCTTCATTTTAAAATTGTTTGTTAAAACAGGTCCTAGAATATCCAGACTGCCCAGATTTACAAATTACACAATACTATTTCTGGTACATTTTAAAAATAAATAATCATAAAGGATCAAATATTTCACAGTTATAAAGGATTGTTTACTTTGGAAAATCTTTTCTTCCTTTTCAGAAAACCTGCAATATATATTTAGTTCTTTTAATGAGAAAAAAGTTATTAAACAAACGTATAATGCTTCCCTTTCTGTTTCCCATGGGGTTAATCATGCATTTGGCATGCAAAGATTCATTTAGATGTTTTACTGCCTCTTATTAAGCCCCAGCTTATATTATTTCAGGAAAGACTGATTGCAACTTGTGGTATTAGTGGTTCTTCCAAAGAGATGCTGATGTGGAAATAGCAAACATATGCATGTATATTAAACCAACTGCTAGCAATCCTCCAGAGCAGCCTATAGTTAATTAATAGTAGCTTATGATGATCTGAAAATGTAAAAGTAGTTTACATTTTATTATCTGTCTACTGAGAGCTCATATTCTCTTAGATTTTGTGGAGTCATCCATTTATTTCCTTCTTTCTTTTCTTCACAAAAGGCTAGGGGGAGCAGTGGGGGGAGATGATTTTATGTTTGAGAAATTAAGAGGTAAGGGTACTTAAAATTTCCCTGTCCTAGGAAGGATGGGCACCTCACTACCACCATCTACCTGGTGTTACTGAGGATAATTGAGCTGCAGTAGAGTTGTGTGTCCCATATGTCTGAGGAGCTTCTCGCTGAGATACACGTGGCTCTTGCTGGTTTGGCTTCTGCCCCGTGTAGCTGATAGGGTTGTGAAGCCAGGCCTTAGCTTCACAGCTTTGAATCTAGTATAAGTCATCTCAGGTTTTGTAAACCTGGGTCTAGGAGTCTGAGGTGCATAATCTTGCTTTTGAGGTTTGAAATGAAACATCAAGACAGAGACATCCTGTAAGAGCAGCTGCACAGGGTCAGATTAAAGCTCTGCCTCAACACTGGTTGTTGCAGGAGCCTGTGGAAGTACAGGGTAAGTGTTAGTGTACTCTTTCTTGGAAATAGTGTACTTTCTTTCAGGAATATTTTCTGAAGCCTCAATAATTACTAATGTCAGGCACTTCTGAAAACACTGGAGTATTCTTTTATATTCACCAGCCTTCAATAGATTCTTTATTCCTCCCTCAACTTTCTCAGTTGTCTTTCAGCCTCTGAACACCCTATGAAAAGGAATTAAATAGCTTAATTGTACACTGTATGAGAAAGAGACTGTTTTTGTTTGTTTCAAACTTGTCATCCCCCAGTATCTCCTGGTGTTCCTTGGTTGTTTTATTGTAAAAGACAGCAAATAATTATTCCTTACTCATCAGAACCTCAGGTGCATGGATCTCAGGCAATAACTTGAAAATGCAAATTGTCTGTGTAGTGATTGAGCTTGATCATGAACTCTTTCAAGACATGTATTCATTCTTTGATTTAGGTAACTTACTATAAACCTATAAATGTAAACTGCACATTTGCACGCATTAGTAAATATTTTCAAACAGAAATTAGATTAATTGATAATGTTCACAAGCTTTTAGTTGGTGAACATGATTCATCCAGATCACCACATTCCATTTTGTCTTTTTCCTCGATATATGGGTACTTTATTAATGATAAATCAGTGATGCCAAGATCTAAATCCTGGCTTTTCTGTTCATCCGTTTTCTTCTACCCTTTTATTACCAAAACATTCTCTTAAAGATATAGAGCAAATTGGTTGAGTAAACCTCTGGAAAAAATGGAAGAAAATGGAGGGGGAAAAACAGTTACTGAAATATGAAATTGTAATTTTGAAATTCAAAGTATTAAAACTATCCCATCAGAAGATATTCTGAAATTTTTCACTGAGGAATAATTGGATAAATGATGGGCAGCATCTTCTTTCCTTGGCAATCCTAGTAGAGCCAAAAATGCTCATGAGAGATTCATAGATGCCAACATATGTAGTATCAAGCTTGGAATGCTAGACTGATAGCCCGTTAAGCATACAAATGCTTATTTTAAAATACAGCTTAAACTAAGTATAACAAAATTGTATTTAAAAGAACTTCTCACTTACTTTATTAAACTTGAAATATCTCATAACCCCTTCTGTCATTTGTAGGAAGCAGATGCTCTTAAAAACTATGGATAGCATATCCTTTCAAGAATATTAGACTTTCTTATAACTATAAAACACAGATAAGTGAATATATAAAGCAGTTGACATTGTCCCTTGTCTCTAGCATTAGATGCAAATTTTATTGAATTCTCTCCTTCTTTCTGTGTTGTAAATTGCTGAAATATAGGTGGTGGCAATAGCCTTCCCAAAAGTCTAAGTCCAGAGTTTGCTGACTGATCTGGGCTATCAGTGTCCATGTCCATACTACTGGACTAGCGAGGGGTTGAATTTTTAATTTTGTATCTATTCCACAGCAATATTTTAAATCCTTACATCAGCTAGCAAAGCTTACTATGAACTAATGAAGTTGATTACAATCACAGCCCCCAAATGGCTGAACTTCTAAGAGATACATTCGTACCTTCTGCTTTGAGCATTTAACAATGCTGGTATGCTCAAGTAGCCGAATACCCAGTGAACAATCACAAAGTCTTTTCATGATAAATGTGATGGGGGTTTATGTTGTTATACTTTTCCAGTAATGAAAATTGCTTTACAAAAAGTGCATGGTTCTAGTTAGCAATCCTAAGTGAAAAAAGTGCTCTGCCACATCCATCATGAGTGATCAATCCAGATAGTTAGAGCATATGGCAACAGTGAAGTTGTCACTGCGACAACTCTGAGTACCCCAAGTCATGTGCCCAAACGAAGATGTTGCTATCTTTACTGAACTGACCTTTGAGAAAACACACAAAATTTCCCTCCGGGTGTCATCTGCTAACTTGGCTCACTATATGCCACCAGCAAACTGGCTTCAAAGGCAAACATATACCAAGACAGGGCTTCCCCAAGGGGCTTTATTAGATAAATTATTTTAAGTGCTTCTGGCCAGGAGAAGTCTGATAAAGACAGATGGCAAAATGGAAGATTCTCTTTCCAAAGGAAAGGAATTTTTTTCAAGCTTTGCTGCAATGCCACTCTGTTTCTGAGAAACATTTAAGAACTGTGTTTGCACAGAAGAAAAAGCTTTCATAAGTGTTTGTAAACTATCCCAAATTTTTATAATAGCACAGTGTTTTTTCATAAGTATTATCTTTTTAAGAATGCTTTCATTGGGATGTGTTTCCAGCAGGAGATATTAACCATATGGGGCTGTGTTAATGTGGGAGTTGGGAATATTGCCTCCCTCATGCATAAGGAGGAAAGTGAAAATTAAACTCCTTTCACAACACTGTGCTTCAGCATTTGAATTGCTTTAAATGGGTAAAATGCCAGAAGGAAAGCTAATGAACACAAGTAATTACAGAAAATGGATAGTCAAAAGAAACAGAAAAGCTAAGGCAGATTGGAGAACCTCTCTGTAAAGAAGAACCACCACTATTTTAGCCACGCACCTGAGGAGCACTGTGGGGGCTGATTGCAGTTTTTCAGACTGTGTGTGTTACTGCAGCTGCATCACTACAGCGTGATATTCCTGTCTCTAAAATACTTGCATGATCAATGATAAATTGCACAGTTTCTGTGGAGGGTGGCTGACTCCCTGGCTGTTGTCTGAGCATGATGCGGTGTACGTGGTGTGTCACCCATGGACGAAGCAATGATGAGCTGTACCTGAAGCTGTCCAATGGGCTGCCAAAGAAGGGAGCAGACAAAGCAGAGGTGAGTTGTTACAGGGTTTTGAGTATCATTCAGGACTTACACTACTAAAAGGTAACAGCAGGGAGCTTCCGCTTGTAGCTCTCCTTCAGCAGTCAGTAGTTTCTGAGAGTATGAAAGGCCTCTGACTTGATATCACAGAACAGGGTCGTTCAGAATACAGATTAAAGTTTTTAACCTTTGGTTGTTTCTTCAAAAGGGGGAGCAGAGCAAGTCTAACTTCATGGTCTGGCATGCCTTTCTAATAGCACCTCACTTTCTTCCCTTGAGCTGCAGAAGAAAGCCTTAAGTTTGGACTGGTTCCAGAAAATTTATGTTTCCCCAGTATATTTTCTTATGATAAAATATTATTTGGCATTAAAACAAGTCCTTCTGCGTACTGTATCTCATTTGGAGGAGGCTCTACTTTATTGCTGGCTACTGATAAAACTCTGTCTTTACAATTTCTGCAGCAGGTTCATAATTTATAACAAGTGCTACAAATTATTCTGGGTATCTTGAACTTCATTATCCCATGCTAAATCTATTTTTTTTTTTTTATATTGAAATAGTATCATAAAGAACATTGCATAGAAAAGTTTCCGTGGAAAATACATTCTAAGTATATTACAGGAGTCATACCAAGGTGTCATAAATCTTTATATTAGCAACACCACTTTATTTATAGTATAATTTTTATAGATGGCGATAATTGCTGTGGTTAGTATCAAAGTATGACAATCTGTAATTTAAAAACAATATTTTAAATTCAGTTCTAAAAATGCAAGATTTTTTTTTTCTGTGAACAATTTTTAACTAAAATTGAAAGCACTGTTGAAGTAAGTTCCTTCTTTTTTTTTTCCTTTCTGTTTTTCAATTGATAGAGCATTTTAGAGCCATGTACCTCAGGATTGTTTCTTTTAAGCTTTGCAACACAAGAGAGAATGATATCTACACTCTTTTTTGCTGTAAACACGTAATTTTCCTGTCCTGAATTTTGTAGTCTCTTATAATTGCACCAAAATTATTGGGCTTCCTTTTTTATTTGTCACCTGGGTGTTGCAAAACAATAGTACCAGATTGCCTGGCTGTGCTGTAACACAGTTTGCCTGGCTGTAGCTGTGTAAGGCAAGTCCAAGTTAAAATAAAAAGTTGTCAGCTACATAATTATGCACTAATATTTTCTGAGATTTCTTAGGCCTTGTGCATGCCAAGGAGCCTGTTTCTCAGGCAGTAATGTTAGCCCTGCATTTCCATTTACAGTATTTCAAATCAGTCTGCTTAAGCATGGGGGCTTCAACAGAGCACACAGGTTTTCCTGGAACCCCTTTTTTTATGGCATTTTTAATGGTGTTGGCCTCGGTCCTGTCTGTGCAGGACATTCTGTGTGTGCCAGATGCACCCTGGCCCCAGCACGGTGACTCTGAGCGCAGGGTCAGGAGCCCTGGAGGGGACATCAGCCTGTGCTTTATAATGCCTGCAAGCACTGCTCTGATTCAGGGTCACAAATCTTAAACATTAAAAGAAACATTTCTCTCTGCAGCCACAGAGGTTTCTGTCAAATCAGCCTGTCAGTCTGTGCTGAAGTATCTTTACTGTCATGGTGTGGAAATGGACTTCCTAATATTAGTGTCAAAACAGTTGAAAAAGGGACACCATATTTTATTATTTGCTTTGTTTTGGGTTCTTCTATTCCATAACTCAAAAGACTGGAAAATGTGTATTATTTAATACCAAGCTCAATAGCTCAGGCACCTACATTCTTTCATCTTGGTTTTATGAGCACAATTATTACTTAACAATTATGATTGCTACTATTACAGTGCATTGGATTGAAAAAAAAAAAAAACAAAAAAGAGCTATTCATAAACAAAATATTGTTTCTAATAAAAAAAACCCACAAACAATTGTCGTGTTTTAAGCTTGTTGAATTCTGGTGAAAATCAGGCTGGTGGAAATTTGTTATTCATCAGGATTTAAACCCCTTGTTTCTATATGTAGAAATACCAACCTGTATAAACACAAGGTACCATGTATCTGCATTTAGTCAAACTCTCTGCAACTAACTGCAGCTGCTTTAGCTTTTCAGCCAAGTTACTGTTGTTTGTTTTATAGAAAAGTAGGTTTGATTGTTTAATTTACTATCTAATGCTTATCACGAACTACAGTTTTAGTTGCTTTTAATTTCCCATGTCTTAGCACTTGGAGTTGAAATCTGCAGTGCAGAGCCTTTGTTTAAGGTGCAGTTGTTTGAGGGGCTTCCAAATAAAATGTATTCAATGAGGATATATTTGTATGTATATGTATATAAATATAAATATATAACAAGGGCAAAGATATAATCTAAATAAGATCTACCATATATATTTTGGCATCTTTTAAAATTACAAAAACAAGCATTAAACAAAAAATAATCCCCTACTTTGTTGAGGAGACCTGGTGATTTAGTTCTTATTTAAAGCTCTTCTATCACTGGAAGACCACTTATTGCCTTGCCATGCAAATTTGACTGTGATGAATGTCCCTGAGGAACACACAGCAGCAATTTGCAGGTTTGGAACCTGAATTACCTTGAATTTTGGCTTTATTTAGCCTCCCCTGTCCTTTGATTTGTGTGGTTTTGGGCTCTCCCAGGCACCACCATCTCAGCAGGGCTAAATGTCCAGCTGCCCATCGTGAAAATGATACTACATCATTCAGTATTTGCACCATAATCCAAACAGAGAGAAACTCATAGGCAAACTTAACTCTGGCACATCCTCATTTCCAAAGCCTTGTGTTTTTAATAATATTTTTCTGTTTTTTCATTCATTTTGTTTTGTTTGGGTTGTTGTTTGTTTTTTTTTTTATAACGCAATGTTCATTTTGACTACATTACTTAGGACCCAAAATTTAATGGTAGTCATTAGGATTTGAGACCATTTCAGTAGTTCTAACAAGGTTTTTCCCAGACATGACATGGCTCATGTCACGGGTTTTGTATAATTTAAAGGTTAAGAGAAAAGGTCTGTTGCATCCATGATAAGTGATTAAACAAATTATTTACCTTCCCTAATAAAGAGGCTGGGAAAGGTACTCTAAAGCATTTTTCGCTTTAGATTTCAAATACTTAGCAGTAGCTAAGCAGAAAAAACTTCATCTTTCTTCCTCACCTGGGCATTTTTTCTCCAAACAAATAAATTAAATTTTAAAATTATTTTTTAAATTATTTTTAATTGAATAAATGTGATATGGACTAGAGTCATATCTTAGAGGCATTTCTTCCCATTTTAACCAGCTGATAATAAAATATAAGAAAAGGAAGTTCATCATGCCAATAAAAAGCTCAAATATGTCGTCAATTTAAGACTAGGAAACTTAATTCTGTGCTGGTTATAGTGTTGCTACTGTTTATGCTGCAATAGCTCCAAAGAGTCTTGCACAGGGACATTGTCATACTAGATATTGTACCAAGTCCTTGTCCCAAGCACTGGCAACCTATAGCAAGGACTAACAAAATGGGCAAAATAAAGTAACTGTATTCCCACTTTCAGGAAAGAGAACAATCTGGATTTCTCAAGAAGCCTTCAGGAATTGAATTAACTTGATACTCAGCTTGGAAGATGCAGCAGGGCCAAAGATGTGCTTATTTTATCACTGAGTGCTTTTGCTGAGGAGCTTCTGTCACAAAATACAATGATCAGCTATCTCATTTTTTTTTAGTGGAACCTTCACCAGGGAAGACAGGTCTTCACAAATGTTGAAGCATTTGGAGTCTCATCCTGAATGATCGGCAAAAGGAAACCCTGCAAAATGAAAAGCTGGATCTGGTTTAAGATTTAGGTCAGAATATGAGACTCCTCATATTCTCACCTACTTTTAAATGAAGAGTGTCTCTTAGGAACTCTTTTAAGGTAGATACATTTGTGGTTCTTGCTGTGACATCATTGCCTTCTCCATCAGCTTCATCAGTCTTGATTTTTCGTGTAGGATGTCTCAAAATGTTGGTGTTACAGCATAGCCCAGTGAACAGACAATCAGCTTGTAGTAGGTGTTGTAGGTAGTAGGTGTTGGTGCTGAACTGCTTAACAGGGCCTGCTTCAGTGCTCTGTGCCTCCAGCTATGTCTAACATGCAAAAGTATTCAATCAACTCTGTCTATTTCAGTAAAGAGCCATTAGGAAACCCTGAATAAATGCCTATTTGAAGCATTATGTATGCAGATGTGTTTAGCAGTCTTTGTAGTACTGAACCATGCATGAATGCCTACTGATGAACAGGCTGCAGAACCCTCATGGTTTGAGTGAGAAATGCTTCCAGTTCTGCTTCCAATATCAGTGTAAGTCAGAGTAAAAATCAGATTTTGCGAAGTTTGCAGTACCCGAGTAATAAAGACCCTGCCAGCTGTGACTTTTTGTCAACATATTCTACTTGCCTCAGAACATTGATATTAAAAGACAGGAACAGAAAACAGGATTGCTCTGCTCTGTCCAGACAGAGAACTGAGGAGCCAAAAGACTAAGTGCTTTTGGTCAAGGTCACTCTGGAAACCAGTAGCAGAGCTGAAAATTTAATTGAGATGACCAGGATTTGACACAGATACCTCAGCTCCAGCCCGTGTCACCAGTCCCTCCATCCAAATGGATATGTTACCACAGGTACTCTCTGGTGCTGTTAAATATGATCCTCAGAAGAAAAGGCAGGTGCTGAGAGGGCTTTTGATATAGAGCCTGACATATGTTGCAAATGATTCTAAATATGGGCAGGAAAATGAGCTAAAGCAAGGGCAAGACAATGAAGTTGTCTTTATAGAGTGGAAGTAATTCTGTTGCTACACAGCAGCTCTCAAGAATTCACGTTTCAAAACTGAAACCTTGTGATGCTAAAAATGTAAGGCAGTGTGGGATTGTGATGCTGTGTAGAGGACCTAGGGTAAACTTCGATGTAATTTTTTATGTGCCCCACAGGATGAGAAGTGCTCTGAAGACATATTTGGATCTGTTGTTTCCGCAGCAAGCAGTGTAACCTGATGATAACTCAAATGGACAGTTGCACCTTATGAAAAAAAATCGTCCCCAGCAACCTATTCCAAATTAAAAATCCAGTACTTCACATCACTCTCTCTAAATATTTCATAGGATAGAAGGAGCTGCCACAGAGGAAACATTTTTTTACAGTTTTAATTTCCATGACAAGGTGAATATGACTGTTATATTCTGGGGGTGGGGAGAAGCAAAATAAAACAAGAGGACAGAAAGGCAAAAAAAGGCAAGTCTCAGCAATCAGTTAAGTGTGTTTCTGTAAAGAGAAAAGGGGTTTCTTACGACACTGCTCCCAGGAGCACCACCATAAAAGCATTCTCCTGTTCAGTGCAAGTTTGCGTGCCTGTTTGATTGAGTGGAAGGAGTGCAGGGGAAAAATGAGAACACAAATATATGTTTTGGCTGCCATGCAGTCAATACAGTAATAGGTCGGCAGAAACATCAAAACACAATCAAGATCTGTCTTCAGGGCTGTGAGTGAGCAAAATTTGTTGGGCAATCAGCCAAGGGAAAGGAGAAGAGGTCTTCTGTTGTTCTTAGAGCTCATCCAGAGGCACTAAAGAAACAAACTGAAATCTCTTTATATTGAAACTGAAATCTATGTTCAAATTTGCATGTGCAGTTTCATTATGTGTAGCATAACACAGCTGCCATGTTCTTTCCCCTGAGCTGACTAAACACTGGGGATGAGAAAGTTAATAGCGTGTATGTAAGTAGTGCATGTACAGTTTGTACCATGGTGCAAAAATTTTTGCATACTAAGTTTGGAGTGGATGCAATACTCAGGAACATTAAAGCCAATATTCATTGCAAGTAAATGGTTATAACTGGTTATCAACTTTACATACAACTTTTACAAATGCCGTTTTGCTCTAAAAGCAAAAAAAGCACCTAAGAACTTCAAGCCATTTCTTAGAACTTTCCTTTTAGGAAGACAAGGAAATAGTCACTGGTGTTAAACTATCAGAACTGTAGAAGTTTGTATAAGCAGCTTAAAACATTATGTCCACATGAAAAAGGACACATTATAAAGTTCTATATGTCTGCACCTTCCAATACTGTAAACAAGGATTCATTTTTAAAAAGGAATCTGTGCTAGCCCTTTAGTGTTGGATTCAAAATCATATTCCACGTTTCAGTATCTGCCTTTACACTCATTATCAATACTGAGATAAGTTTAAAATTAGAACATTCCAGTAAAAGTTGATGCAAAAAAAGCAAATCACTTTCTCAAACAATAAAAGTTCTAAGGTACAAGTAATTTCTTGCTCTTCTTATCACACTTCTGGCTGGCCTTGGGGGCCCAAATATGTTGGATGAAGTGTTAACAATTGTACAGATTTGAAGAGAAGTGATACTATTTCTGTGGCTGATTTACATGAAAATGATAGATTGCTTGAAGCCCCATGAAAACTTGATCTCATACAGAAGGCAAATCATTAAAAAGGCATTATGAAGTCATCACATGGCTGTATAACTTTGTTGTGTATTCCTTTGTATGTTTGCAATTGTAACAGAAATAGAGGGCTCAAAAGCCCTTGGGCTTGTGAAACTGGCCTTTTGGTATTGTACCAAATGGTCCTTCTGATTCCCTTTTTTAGCTCAGTGGGCATAATTTCCAAGATGATTAGGAAGTTTTGCTTCACTTAACCAGGAGGCAAAGCGAACATCCTCCCTTTTGTGACAATGATCACCTTCAAATTTCAAAAATGACTATATTCATAAGCAGTTCATATGCAAGTATTTTTATGACCATGAATGACTTTTAGCTTTACTGAATCTCTGTACCACCCTCTTAATATGCAATGAGATTTGCATTGATAGACAGGAAAAAGCATGGTGATCTGGAAAGTATCTAAAGATGCTTTGTGAATGCTCGTGGAAAAATTTTGATCTAAAATAGGTCTTTTAGAGACCTACAATGCAATACTACAGAATCACAAAATGGTTGAGGTTGGAAGGGACCTCTGCTGATCATCTTGTCCAGCTGCCTCTGCAAAGGCACCCGCAGCTGGTTGCTCAGGACCAAAGATGAGGCCTTCACAATGTCTCTGCGCAACATGTGTCAGTCTTTGACTATCTTTCCAGTAAAAAACTAAAAAAGATTTATATTTCAGTGGATGTTTATTTACATTCGTGCCTTTTGCCTCTTGGCTGTTCACCAGACACCACTGAGGAGAGTCTGGCTCTCTCCCATCAGGTGTATATGCACATTGATAAGATCCTCCAAAGCCTTCTCTGCTCCAGGTTGGATAGTCCCAGACCCTCTGTCAGACTGTCCTCATCTCAATGGGCCTGGAATCAGTCCAGTGTGCTCATGTCTTGCCTGTACTGGACCCAGTACACAGAGATGAGCAGAAGGGGAAGATCCCCACCTCAGACCTAGTGCAGCTATCCTTTGCTTCCAGGGGGCATTGCTAACTCATGGCCTGCTTGGTACACACCAGGACCCCAAGTCCTCTTCTGCAGAGCTACTTTCCAGCCTCTTTGTGCCAGGTTTAAGTCTTCCCAAGACACAGGATGTATGGGGTGTAGATGGTGAGGTGTCAGTGGGGCTGCAGGTTTAGCTTCTCTGAGAAATCCTGCTATGTCCATAGTTCTGGGCACGTGTGAAGAAAGGTGATATTCAAAGGTCTAAGCAAGATTCCAGTTGCTATACAGCTGCCCAAAGTCCATAGATGAAATACTTAAAAAAATGCTTTGAACATATGTCCTCAACACATAGGAAGTGCCTTCACAGCAAAATATACCACACAACTGAAATGATATTGTAAATTAGTTACTAAGCAGTCCAAGTGTTTCTAAACTTCACAGTAATGACCCTTTGGGATGTTTTTATCTCAGTAACAGAGATAACCTACTACCAGTACTTGTCAAGCATGATGGGACAGGATAAACCTGCCTGCAAAGCTTTTAAGGTGCTGTAATGAAAAGGCTTTCACCTTCATGTCTGATAAGTTTGAAACATCGAGTACATGTCAGAAAACCTGATGCTGAGGCAATACAGTCTTTTCAGCTGTATTTTCATTCTTATCACAGTCTTCTCACTGGGGGACAATGAGGGAGAAAGCAAAAATTCTCTGGCTTGTAGTACAACCAACAAAGGGGTTTCATTTCCTCTGTTTCTGCATATGCAATGGAAGCTGTATTGAAAGCAGTAGCACAGTAACATTTGCTTGTATTCCTGTCACATGAATAGAGGGAGATGATAACAGTAGCATCATTATTTGCCACCCTCCCTTGTGCATATACTGTAACAGACTTTCGTGGGCAACCCTCACTATGAAGTTTGCTGGGTGCAGGGGCTGCATGGACTGGAATCTGTAACTTGTGTATCAGAGTGAAGGATTTTTGTCTTCCTGAGCAAATGAGTCTATTCTGCAGAGATCAAGCTACCCACAAAAGTCTATACAGTACATGAACATGGATTGTATTAATAAGTCAGCACGACAGATCCATACTGGGTGATTTGTTCACGGCAATTCTAACAGCCCTGAACTCAAGAAATGCTTGTTACTGCATCATAAGTGAGTCAAAAGCCTTCAGGACATAAGAATTGTTTTCAGGTTTAACAGAAACCTGAGTTGGGGTTTTTTGTTGTTTTTTAACCAGAATGTTATTGTGACACCTGAGAGGGTCCTAATTAGTGCCACTATGAAAAGAAAGCAGCAGTCTTACTATACTAACTGAATGACCTACTAGATTTATCCTTGCATGAAGCCTGATAAGACTCATATTAGCCTGTATATGTACCATATTGTGGTCAATATCTCTGTCCAGGTGGAGGATAGTAGCAAGTGATGTCCCTCAGGGCTTGGGACCCGGACTCTTTAATATATTTTACAATGACATGGACAGTGAGACTGAGCGCAAGTTTGCAGATGACACGAAGCTGAGTGGTGCAGCAGACACAACAGAAGGAGAGGATGCCATCTAGGTGGTCTTGGATAAACTTGAGAAGTAGACTAGGGAGAATCTCCGAAGCGCAAAGTGCTCCAGCTGGGTCAGGGCAATCACAGACAAGAGTACAGACTGGGAGGAGAACTCATTGAGAGCAGCCCTGTAGAGAAGGACTTAGGGGTTCTTGATGAAAAGCTGGGCATGTACCAACAGTGAGCACTCACAGCCCAGAAATCCCACTGTATCCTGGGCTGCATCAAAAGCAGCGTGGCCAGCAGGTCGAGGGAGGTGATTCTCCCATTCTACTCAGCTGTTGTGAGACCTCACCTGGAGTACTGCGTTCCAGCTCTGGAGTCCTCAGCACAGGAAGGATACAGACTTGTAGGAGGTGGTCCAGAGGAAGGCCATGAAGATGATCAGAGAGATGAGAACCTTTCCTACGAGGCTCAACCTGGAGAAGACAAGGCCTGGGGAGACCTCAGAGTGACCTTTACATGGACAGATACTGACTGGACAAGGGGCAATGGTTTTAAACTAAAAGAGGAGAGATTTAAATTAGATGTTAGGAAGAAATTAATTACTCAGAGGGTGGTAAGGCACTGGAACAGGTTGCCCGGAGAAGTTGTGCATCCCTGGAAGTGTTTCAAGGCCAGGTTGGATAGGACTCTGAGTAACTTGCTCTAGTGGAAGGTGCATGGCAAAGGGGATGGAACTAGATGATCTTTAATGTCCCTTTCAACCCAAACCATTCTGTGATTGCATGATTCTATGATATCAATTTGCAGAATACAGTTCACCAGGGATAACAGAAAAGATCTGTTTTGACATTAATCGCCTAATGTGCTTCTGCCCAAATTCAAGAATGGAGGTTGAAAATACATAATTTCTCCAATATTTACATATAAATATCCTCTGTAATTGCCATAGTTAATGTGTATTCTGGAAATATTTTCTGACACATGCTCTTTTTACTGTTGAGTTGTTTTACTTTTTATTTTTTACTTTTTAAGTAATGGATCTGTAATGAATTGTGACACATACTTTACTTTTGCTCATTATTAGCCTGAAATGTGGCCTTTGTTTTCTCTTGCAACCTGTGGGTGGCCATGCACTCACTTGTGAGCTTTGTATGAGCTAAGCTACCAGACATGCAAGACTGATTTTATTGAAAACTAAGTGACTACCCCAGAATTGTTTTCATATAACTGGAAAAAACTCTGTTTCTCTGAAGCCAGCCATGCAGAGCACCAAAGCCAAGAAAATGTCTCTCATTGACATCCCTGGGCTTCAGTTTGGGATCCCTGCCAATGTTTTATTTAAATGGGCTTTTAACAGTTTTATATATTCAACTCCTACCAATTCTCAAGTTCAAAAAGAGTAAATGTTCTAGAGTTGAATTGTAATGTATCCTGCTAGTAAAAATATTCATTTGATTACAGTGGCTGACTGCCACTGTATTAATTTTGAAAGTACAAGCTGGTGCTGCACTTTTCTGAAATCCAAGACTGGAAATTAGGCACAAGTGTCATATGTACAAAATAAAAACTATCAACGATCTGAGACCTTTGGAGTGATCAGGAGAGGGAAAAGGAAAAGAAAGAAGAAACGTGTGCAGCAAGCCCTAGAAAAGGGGAAAACAAGAAGGCTTCATCATCTCACGTGCAGGGGGAGAAAGAAAAGGGGAGGAAACTTTGAGGTAGAATTTTGCAAGGCTGAGGCTCCATAGATTTCCCATTCTCTCACATCAAAGGCTTTCATGCCATCTCAGGGCTGCCACCAAGGGCTCCCCTCAGTATGTCTTTGGTATTTCATGTGGAGTATGGGGGCTGAGACTGCCCTTGGACCACTTGGGGGGTGCTGAGTTTCATTAGGCAAGCACAGCCTTGAGGGTACTGGGAACCCCAAGGTGATAAGGGGAATGCTGAAAGGAGTTGCCTTTCCCTGGCAGTAACACTTCCTCAGCTTTCAATTTTACCCAACACAGCAGTTTGTCTTGTAAGTCACAGTTTGCCTACTAACATGGCTTATTTAAAGCAGTGGTAAATCTGATTATCTCAGTTCAGTCCAGTATTTTCAAGCTTCAAAAAACAAAGCACTTTTTATTATTATTATGTGTGTATTGCCCTCAGTGTTGGCAAATTGTCTCTTTCTTTTCTGAAAATTGAGAATACAGTTTTATAAAGTCTGCAGTGGAGAATTGCATTATATGTTCAGAAAGGCTAAAATTCATAACGTATTTATTAAAAAAAAAAAATTGAGGATGTTGAGATATTTAGGGCATTTTGTATTCATTTTTATTTTATATGTAGCTTGCTGTTACATAAAATACTGAAGTAGCATGGTAGGAATTCACGAGGAGTTTTCCTCTCCCTCTACAAAGCCAGCCAATGCAGGTCAAAACTCCACCTTTCTGTGTTATGACAAATGCCAGGTTGTTCTCATTGAAAATACAGTTTTTAACATTAGTCAGTATTATGAACTGTGTCTAGTTTGCAGCAAAAAAAACCCTAAAGACTCTCTTCACCTCTAGTTTAACCCATTTTGAAGGACTGCAAGAGTCAAGTCTCAATGGTTTCCAAATGAAGTGCTGTAACCTCAGCAGTGTGGTGACACATATGTGGAGTTCACAAACTGGACAGAAATTGAGCTGCATGGCTCAGTCCTGCCACGAGGTTTGAAAACTTAGAGGTAAAATGGCAAGGAGAGCTGCTGGAGAAAAAAATAATCATCCAGGAATAACTGCTTGACATGACAGTCATTTTCATCAGTGTTAGTAATTTTCATTTACATTATTGAACAATTATAGACCTTATTTTCAAACTTCTATTTCCTTATAGGGAATTCATTTTACTTCTTATTTCTAATGCATTATTAATTCTACCTTGCATCCTATCTCATTCTCTTTTATCACTTTTGGATGCCCAGTTACTTTCGATTAAATATTAATAACCATCTTTTAATTTATCCTGTAATTTGGAAACAGAAGAACACTGCAATGATTCTTGTCTTTCCAAGGGACAATATCTCTGTGCAGTGATGGAGGAATCCAAATAGCAATGCATCTATCTCAGTGACTATCAGGCCCAGGCTGACAGCACACCGATTGTCCTGCCACTCTTATCCAGTGGAGCTGGGTGGAAATGTCAAAACAGATGAGAGGCTACCCTTCACATTTCGTACATCCAGGAGGGGTGTTCTTGTGGGAACAAGCATCTGTGAGATGGAAAGATCATCTGCCTAGACACAGCAGATGTATTTCAGCTTTGGAAATGTGTCTACATTTCCAGGGGTTTTTCCAAGTTGTCTGTGCCAGGTATGAGCACCAGGCAGGCATTCGGGTCACAGGCAATCTCTGCCTGTCATTATCTGAAAATTAGGAATCTCAGTGACATGCTAAGCTGAGCATTCAAAATCCCTTTTATAATAGGACTTTGTTGCTCCAGCAGTGTCACCAGAAGCACTAAGTGCAGATGAGCCACTGTTTACAGAGGATACCCATGTGGTGTAAACACCAGGAGGGTCACTGCTCTGTCTCATGATTTTTGAGGTGGAGTTTGGAGTGTTTTATGGCCTCCAATCATTGATTTGCTTATTAGGCAAGAAGATAGTAAATGTGCTCCCCATCTCAATGATAAAAGAAACATTTGATACTGACTTTCCCTCGTGGTGATGATTTCAAATAGAGGCCACGGCTAGTCAGGACACCCTCAAGCTGTGATGTATGTGTGCAGTCAAGGATATTGTCACCTTATCAAGAGAATGAGAAGGGACATTAAACATGATGACATGTCATTCTGAATCAACTTTAAAATATCTTGTTTCAGGACAAATAGTAAAGTGATTGTTCATTTTAGATACAAGTGGGTACAGATTTATTCTTGTCTTCTTTTTCCTAAAAATGATCAATAATAAGACTTTTTTAAGCTGCCCCAAGGATTGAGAATCTTTATCCTTTGGGTCAGGTTGATATCTCTGACCAAGTCTGTGAAGTTTTTTAATGTCTGCAGTGTACTAAATCGGAATTGCCTTAGACCTCACTCTGTTCTGTAAATTAAAAACACATTAAAAAAAAAATCCCTTCCATGTTCTTTAACTAATACATTTCAGTATTTTTCCTGTAATTAAAAAATGCTTGATTCAAATGGAAGCTTTGTACTCATAACTTGAGAATGTGACGTTGTATGATGACCATTCAGGGAAAATGCTTTTTATTCAAAAATAAACATTCTTCTGCCTTCTGCCACTGAGAGTTGTCTTTTAAAAAGGACAGGCAACATTTAGAAGATAAGAATTCTTTCCTATTCCACTCATATCCAGACAAGAAAAAAAAAGACATGCCTTTTGGTTCTAGACACAGGTTCCCAGTGCTGTATGTTAATAAATTAACTACCTGTTTCAGAAAGATTTAAAAGACTTTGGTGAGTTTTATTGAAATGAATCCTGCCTATATAAAATTGTTTTTATTTTAGCTATGCCCAAGGACAAGAAGAGGTCAAACTTTATAAGAATTGAAGGAGGAAATTTGGTGAAATTTCCAAATATTTAACCAAGATTGTAATTACTGATGGAATAGAGGATTTTCGTTTGCTTTCGGGGTAATTGGTTCAAATCCAACCTGTGATGCTTAATTGCAGATACATGTGTGTGTGTGTGTGTGTATGTATATTAATTTTTATTCAGCCAAATAACCCTGGTGTCTGTAACTGTTCATGTGCACAGAACTGCTCAAGTAAGCATATGTTGGGAAATTAAGGGCCTAAGTCTGTATTTTGTGGAAATCATTACTATTTGATTTATAGTGCAGCATACTGATATACAGGTACTTACAAAAAATGGCAGAGCAGAGATATTGGTGCCAGTAAGAGAGCTGTTAACACAGCTGGAATTAAACAAGGATTTCCCCCCTTTTCCCAAACAAATATGGAAAACAGTCTCTGATCAGCTGTGTTCAACAGAAAGCTGTCAGGCTATTGACTATTGTCCCTTCTGTTGCTGAATCTTGTTTTGCCTTTTCTTCTGTCTTGTCCCTCTACTTCTCTCTGCACTGTAATTTCCTTAGGACAGACACTGTCTTTCTCTTGTACGTTGGTGCATAATCCCAGACCTGGAAAGTTAAGTATGTGTTGAATAACATTCAATATGGGCAAAAATCTGGGACCACAAGCTAATACTATCTGTGCTATTGATAATACTATAATTAAATAGGTCACTGATTTGCTTTATTTTTATCTTTATTAAGATTTTGCTAACATTATTGCTAATAAAATTAAGATATAAGGAATTTTCATTCAATTGCAGTAATAAAAACTGTTTACAGTTCAATCTGTTGAAATGATTTATTTCTTTCCTGTTTTTATTTTACTTCAAAGTGTTTTAGATGCTGGGATTAGAGAGAGAGTAAAAAAGAAACCAAAACAAAAAAGCAGAAATTAATTGAAACTCCTTAAAGAAAAAGGATTTTTCAGGAAAAAAAATACTCTGATTTCTGGGGTAAGAATTTAAACTTTTGTCTGATTCTTTTACCTGAATCTCTGAACTACCTGCTGATGAGAAATTGGGGTCAGCCATTTTCTAACCTCAACCAGAACAGGCAAACCTGAAATATCTTCTTAAAGTAGGTAATCTCTGATTTATTAAGGATCATTAAGGATCATTAAGGACTGATACATTTTGAGAGAGCATTTGAAATATTACTTGTTCAGTAGGTCCGGGTGACTTATAAAGTCAATCAATTGCCAATATTTCATCATTGCAAATATTTTCTGTTCAGAAAGTGACACCCAGCATTGTCATAGTATTTAAGGGCTGTTATATAATGGAGCAAATAAAGGGTTGGCAACATTTGAAAATTACATAAAGAAGAAGACTGACTAGGACTTCCAAAAACTCCACAAAATAGTTATAACCAATAATAACCAATATACAAGATATCTGTATCCTTCTATATCGTATTCTAATGGTACAGTGGACCTTATGATACAGAGTGCAGTTCTGGTCCTGTCCTTTTAGAATATATATGGGGGGTTTAGATTACAGAAATAGTTAGTCTTCTATACAAAATACTGATATTTATTTTACATTAAAAGGTTATAAAAATGTGTAATCAAGCCACCAATCATAAGGAAAGAGAAAAAAGGGATGACAGTAAATGTCATTTTACTTCAGTTTTATAATAGTATTAGATAAGCAAATAAAATTAAATTGAAAACAATTAATTTGAATTTAGCAAAAGGAATTATTCTTTTACATGAAAAACAACTGGCTTGTAAACTTTCTCAGAAGCTACGGTGGAAGTTGAGAGTATCAACCTCTGTGGATTAAGTTTTTTAAGACGTCAGCAGTGAATTAGGCGGGCATTTTTTTGGAAATGAAGACAAAAGAATTTCCCAAGAGGAAAAAAATGCTTGAAATAGTGTGTATTTCTCTTTGAAGATATGCTACAGGCCTTTATTTTAGACATGGTTCTAGATTGAGTCAATAGCCATATCAGTTCTAGAGCAGCTTTATGAAAAGGTTTCCATTCACTGCAGATTAAGGTATAAATACCAACCTTATGTACAGTGTCATAAGCCAAAAGAAGTAATATTTTAGATGCTATTTCATCCATTAGAGTATACATCTGAATTCTGAGACAATTTTGACACAACTGGTAAAGTG